>QTSX02005946.1:0-101234 GCA_014839935.2 Entomophthora muscae | reverse complement strand
TGAGTTTACTAGTGACATTCAAAAGTGATTTGAAATTTGGTTCTTGGATTTTTCAATCCTGCAATTTCAAAAAACATAGTAAACTTAATGAAAATGGCTGATAGATTTGAACGCTTCAAATCTGATTCCAGTTAATTCATTTTGTCCATTGGAAATATGCAGTTTGACTTGAGCTTTGCAAAGTGTCTATGAGTTCCCGCATTTTTAAAAATTCAAATAAAAATACAAAAAAATCAATTTAATTAAAAAAAGCCATCCTGCAAAAGTGATTTGAAATTTGGACCAAGGATTTGACAATCCTGCATTTTTACGTTTAGGTTCTGAATTTACAGTATTTCCTTTTAACAACTATAGACTAGAAACACATAAAAACATGCTGCCATCATTCAGCGCTTTTTACCAGCAATAAACTAGAAACTGTAAAAACCCAACAATTGGGGAAGTATTTTAGCAAATTAGGGTACCAAGTTGGCCACTTGGAACCCGGTGAGCGCGGTCACAATGGTATAGACGGTCATCATCCATCAAAAGACTTTGGCTTGTATGTTATAGCGTCCAAAATTACTGGCAAAATATGTGATTACGTAGTATATACAAGTGTATATGGCTACAGACTGAGTGGAGTGGGCAATACCAGTGTGGGCCAGGAGTACCGCTTGGAGGAGTTGAGCTGCACTGGCTCCTTGTAGTAGTACTTGCCAGATGGATTGTTGAATGGCTCATGCTGTTGATTATATTGGTGGACCCCACTCCCTAGGCATGCTGTGAGGACAGCTGAGAAGATTAGATGATTTATCTTCTGGTCCAGGAAAGGGCAGACAAAGCTTAGTGTCCTTTTTAACATCTTGTAGAGTAAGTCTTTAAATTGATTTATGTGATACTATTGAGGGGTAATTTCACTCAATTATAGCACAAACTATCATCAAGTGGTTGGGCTTTATTATATACTATCATCTTTAGTGGGGCATTAATAGTACAAAGCATTGGATAGGGAACCCCAAACACAGGGTATTGTCTGGAATTCCCATTTGGGATTGGGATGGGAGTGGTTTGGCAGGCAATAAATTGTTGATCTCTGACTTTCATTGCCCTGGATTTCCTTTAGGCACTTTCATGCACCCAAATTTCAATTCAGTAATTTCTGCATTAAATGGGTTGCAGGGCAGACTATCAACCCCTCCCAAATTTGGTAGGTTCCAAATTTGGGCAGCATTTTCCCCTATTTTTAGGGTTAGAGAAACTGCCTTTTTGGGTTTCCCAATTGGGTAATTTCCCCATCCAGTAGGGGTGGATGGGCCCACCGTGAGGGGTGCGCTGTCCCCTTCCGGTTGGCTGGCTGGGTGGCAGGAGCAAGCGGGCAGTGGCTGGCAGCGGGCGCCTGGCAGCCAGCCGCGCGGCCTGCGGCGGGGTATAAATCCCAAACTTTAAATTTTTAGAATTTTTAAATTCTGCTTCAACCAGCAGCTGTTTTGCAGCAGTTTCCCCAATCAGGGGGGACTGCTGCAATTTTTTGTTTTGATCTGTGATTCCAAAAGAACACAAACTTTTGTCTTGCAAAAGTTTGTTGTCAGGAATATTCCTGACAGTACGTACTATATAAAGGTGTATATAGTTACATACTGAGTGGAGTGGGGCAAAACCAGCGTGGGCCAGGAGTACTGCTTGGAGGAGTTGAGCTTTGCTGGCTCCTTGTAGTAGTACTTGCCAGATGGATTGTTGAACGGCCCATGCTGTTGATTATATTGGTGGCCCCCAATCCCTAGACATGCTGTGAGGACAGCTGAGAAGATAAGATGGTTCACCTTCTGGTCCTGGGGAAGTGTGACAGTCCACATGTTTGGTGGTTTGCAGGCAGGGCTAATGTTGGCCAAGTAAAAGTTTGGTTGTTTGTTGCAGGTAGAAGCCTAGTAGGGAATGATGACTACTAGGGAAGATAAGGCCTAGCTAGTAGGTGTAAAGACTACTAGAGGAAGATGTTGTCTCCACCCAGAAGGAGATATTGACTACTGTGGGCTAGAGGTCCTCACCCAGCAGGGAACTGTGGCTGCTAGGGGTGAGGAATGAGATAGCTCAGCAGGGAGCTTTAGCTTCTTGGGGTGGGGAGTGATCCAGCCTGATGAGTAGTGTGTGCTACTCAGGCTTGAAGATGTTTAGACCCTGGCGGATAATGTGGGCTGCCAGGATAGAAGTGTGTGCCAGCATAGTAGGAGACTTGCCTACCAGGGCTGTAAGTTTTGGGTCCCTGGAAAGTAGCGCGGGCTGCCAGGGAGGGGAAGAGCTCTGAGGGCTCTATGTACCCTAATACGCTTACAGGAGGTCTGTGAGCAAGCATCCTACCTAACGGACTGGTAGGATGTCCTCGTTTATGCCCCTATGAGAGCTTTGGGGAGAGCCCAAAGTGAGCATTGGAGGGCATAGATTTGCTCAGAGGTGTTGCCAAGGTGGTTTTCTTGGGGAATCAGCTGAAGAACTTGGTGTGATCAGGCCTCTGGGAAGTAAAGCTGATTACTTTGCAACTGAAAGCCCAGATTTAATCACCTGGTTGAGTAAAAACAACAGTATAGACTTTGATAATCTATGGTTGGATGGCCTAAATGGATTGTCACTTGCAAGGGCCCAGTCAAACACCAGTTTAATGTAGACTCATGCCTGGGTCTACAGGTTTGGGTAATGGGGACTGAGATAAAGAACCAAGGTGGTTCATGTTTTGGGATCAGCAGAGAAGACTAGTAAGAGGGAATGTATGATCACAGTGAAGGCTAGTTGAGGGACTGTTGGTTCATGTTGAAGTTTGGAACCAAAATGGTTCATTGTGCAGATGGAACCAAGGTGATTCCTAGTGAGGATTAGTTGATGGACTAGTTGAGGATAAGATGAAGGACTGCAAGATTGTGATGCAGAAGTAGCTGATCATGATTCAGGAGAGCTAAAGGATTGCAAGATCATGATGCAGAAGTAGCTGACCATGATGCAGAAGCAGCCAGAGGACCAAGAGATCAGGATGCAGGAGTAGCTGTAGATCTGATGGATAGAATAAGCTTCTTGAAGACTGAAATGAGCTGGCTGAAGGACCAGAAGATGATAGTGAAGGACTGGTGGTCCGTAGAAATAAGCAAAGATTTTGCCTAATTGATTTGCTGAGGTGGGAAAATGTGGAATTTTTTGCCTTGGTTTAGTAGTAAAATCAAGAAAGAATGTGGATAGAATGATGGGTAAGAGATTTATTTATTAAGCTCCTAGGATAGATGAAGGTATGTTGCTATGAGAGCTGGATACAAAGTTGTTTTGATGGGATGTTTTCCTTAGATTTTACAATATTTGCAAATATATGAGGGAAA
Organism: Entomophthora muscae; assembly: GCA_014839935.2. Taxonomy (NCBI): domain Eukaryota; kingdom Fungi; phylum Entomophthoromycota; class Entomophthoromycetes; order Entomophthorales; family Entomophthoraceae; genus Entomophthora; species Entomophthora muscae. The sequence goes on along the minus strand of QTSX02005946.1, from coordinate 97,896 downwards.
CGTTGAAGAAGTCCAAAAAGAACAATTTAAATAGTATTCTACTATTTAAATTGGTTTAGGTTGAATGCAGGGAAGACTGGTGCTGGAATAATGGACCAGTTAACGCTTTAGTTCACAAAGAGTTGTCAATTTGAGAGGTTTGAGTGGTGGAAATAGTTTTCCTGGTTGGATCCCAGTGGAACTTCAGAAATGGTCCAGTTTTGTGCTCTGAATTCATTGGTTGAGTTCTGGCAGGTTTACTGATGAAAATGATTGGTTGAAAGCCAAAATCTTAAAGTATAAGTAAGGAAATAGTGAATTAATACCTCAAGCTTTTGAGAAAGTAAGTATGTAAGCTTAAGTTATTATAGAAAAAAGTGAGCAGCAATGATTTAAGCTTCTGAAGAAAGCCAATTAAAGGTGGAACCGTTGGGAAAAGGACACTATAAGAAGGTGGCTGGCTGGAAAGTTACAGGGTCTTTTCTGGGTCTATTGATTTTCTGCTGAGAGGTTTTTGGAGGCCTTTTTATTGCTAGTAGGAGCTTGGTTGGACTGATACAAGTAAATACTAAGGCCACTAGAGCTATACAGAGAGCTGAAGCTAAAGATATAGGAGCTGGAGCCCAAGATTAAGGAGCAAGAGCTTGAGATAAGGAGCTAAATCCTAAGCGCGGCGCAAGAGTCCAAGTCTGAGGTGCAGGAGTCCAAGTCTAAGGAGAAGAAGTCCAAGACTAAGGTGTAGGTGTCTAAGACCAAGTACAAGGAGTCCAAGATATTTTTGGAGGACTCCAATTATTGGAAAATCCATATTGTTTCCCTGAACCCCCCCCCCCGGGCCATATACCATAAGATTTCTAGGGGGATCTTCCTTCTGAGAGTGAATAAAAGCCCATTTCAACCCCTATACATATTTCTGAGATACATTTTCCCTTACTAGATAATGAAACCCCTTCCAGATGGTCCCTGGCTATAACCCAGGACACACTTTGGGGACTGGTGTACAGAAAACCCACAGGAAGGGCAGACAAAGCTTAGTGTCTTTAACTTTTCTGAGAGGTAAAAGTATTGATTGTGTAAGGAATTCCATGCCTTACCCAAATACAAAGACAAAAATAAGTTTTCTGGACACAGCTTTGAACCAAAAAACTACATTTTTAGATGCAGATTTAAAATCTAAGTGGGATAGCAGAACTATTAATTTAATTTATCCAAAAACACATTCAAAATTGATAAACAAATGCGTTCTAAGCAAAAACAAGCACGGAAGCAAAAACAATCTCAAAATCCTAAAACAATATATAAATTCCACTTTAAAACTGGAAATTAAGGCCTTAAACAACCACTCCAACAACCAAACTAAATCAGCATTAAATTATAGCTCCAAAAACCACAGTGCAACCAATCAACCACAATTTAAATGTGTAAACTGCCCAATTCAGACTTGCAGGGACCTAGAGGACTAATCAAACCCAGAATACTACCCAAGCCACTGCAATACTGTACATCCAGCTCCAGATACCATCCCCAACCTAAGTGAGGTACAATAGTGCAATACAATATTCCAACCTGCCTCTTCTTGCATTGCAGTCTGCAGCTTGCTGCAGGCCTGCAAGGCAATACTTCTACCCCACATTTGCAGGTTGGCCTGGTAAACTCTATGATTCATCCCCCAAATTATTTCAGTATTTAAACTTAACCTTTTCACTTGAGCTAAGTGCTCCAACAATTTCCTTATTTCCTATCAACCCATTAAATCTATATTCTCAATTATAAACACTTGATTAGTAGATTATAAAGGTTCCCCCCAAAAACATGAAGTTCATCTTCCTTATTTGGACTTTGTGTGTTAATCAATTATGGACAAGCAAATGTTAACTTCAAAAACCCTGAACCAACTCCCACTGAAAAATCTGAAGACTCAATTTGGTAGTGTTTTGGTCTGCAACAAAGACATGCCCCTTATGTTAAAACTGCTAGATTTCCACCAATCATTCACCCCAAGGCCCCCTGGTTGGTCTTGGGGTACACCAGTGTTTACTATCTTCTCAACCACTTCACTCCCTTCTTGGGAAGATTCTGTCTATTTGGTCACCTTTTACACATGCTAATGATAGTAATTCTGTCAAGAAGCCAGTCGTAGGTAGAGGCATTGGGCGGCTTAGGATGAGGCACGGCCAAGCCGGCGGGTAGGGCCCACCATAGAATGGGTGCTAACTTGATAATATAAGATACAGATCAATCAAGTAAGGACCAGGGTCCAGAGTTGGGGACCACAGAATCTACCAAACCTGTCAAAGTAATGTAGAGTACTCCAAACAGTTGGGTAGATGTGGTTTTGGCTGCGGCAGTAGGTTCCAGCGGGTGGTCTGGTTGTGGGGTTAAAGGAGGAGTCATAGGAACAAAGTAGGCAGGCAGATAGTTGTACTTGTCTTTGAACAGTAAGGGCAGGATCTCGACCCTCTTTCCTTTGTGCCCTATGTACTTGGTACTTCTAGTTCTTGCCAAAGGGTCGGCAATGAGGATGGTTTCCAAGTTGTACTCTGAATAAGCCGGGTTGGGGGTATTCAGTAAAATGCACAGGTCCAAAGAGGGCTCCCGGGGGATGGTATAATGCCTGGGGCGGTTTGGAAGGTTGGTATCAGGGGAGGGCGGCGGCCTGGTGGTCTATTTGACTGAAATTAAGGTGAAAGATCACTAAAACTAGATAGGGTAAGATTTGTTCAAACCAAAGGTTCATAAAACTTTATTATCAAAAATGACAATGTGGTCTTCACCATACCGCCGGGGTTTTTATACCATGGGACTTTGCTTCTTCAATCTTTGCAGAGTTCAGGTTTGCAGGCATGGCACTGGCAGGGCGTGGATCTTGGCTTAGGGTTTTGCAGGCGGCAGATCCAGGTGGTACTTGTTCCGGTGAGTAGAGGTGGCAATGCTTTGTGCTGCTGCCACTGTTCACTATGTCACCTGAGTAGTTCAATTGTACTACTCTCTCTGGGCGGCATGCTGGCAGGTCATTGGCAGAGTTGAGAATAGGGTTTGGTTCAGCCTCCTTAAGGCAAGCTGCAACCGCTGCGTAGGTTTGGGTCTTTGGTGGCTCAAGGTTAGCATCAATCTGATGACCATTTGGGGAACTGTCCTTGGGAGGCTGGCGGTTCTTGGAGTAACTTGTTAACTCAAGTATACAACTCAGTGAGTTGGCAGTCCCCCATTCACTTTGTGTGACTCAAGTTGTCTTTGGAGGGTCCTTTGTAGTAGGCCGGCAGAACACGGAGTAATTCACCAATTCAAACCCGTTTCTTAATGGATTGGCGGGTCCTGGACTGGTCTGGAGGATTGGATATGTCTTCTGGAAACCGGGTTTTAACCTTTGGGTTTTCAATACAAGTATTAATGTCATTCATGACAAATTCCAGTAGGTTCCACTCTGATCAAATTCAACTTGGGAGCTCTTCTCCATTCAATTGGGGAAAGGCTTCCCAATGAGTGAATCCCTGACAGTTTTTTGGAGCCCCTACTGAACCACCTTATGGGTGGTCCAGGCCAACATTTTACCTATGAATTTATCTTCTATGTTGCCCTCATCAAGTGTGTTGCCCTCATAATTGTTACCTTCACTATCAGCTTCACCGTATACAAGATTCTGTCCCTTTTTTGAAAACCAACCAACTCGGAACCAATGGACCCCAGAACTAGCAACCAGGTCCAAACTGTAGTCCTGAACACCCTATCTGCCGTTGCCCCAGGAGATAATGAAGGAAACAAGATCCTGATGCTGCTGGCCTTCTCCAAGTCCCTGTTCATAACCTCATCAGATAAATTTACCACTGATGCACAGAAAGTGCATCATGTGGCAGAAAAGCTTACTGGTAAGTCTCGCCTTTGGTACGCCAAAGCAACCCTACAAGGAGAGGATCTCCTCAACAACTATGACCAGTTCTGCAACGCCCTCTTAACTACATTATCCCCTGCTCCAAACCCCAACCAGTTAAGAGACCAAATCTCCGCCCTCTACCAAGGAAGAATGCCAGCCCAAGATTATGCCAAAGAATTCACCTGCCTCAAGAATGCCATTGGGATGAGCGACAACAAGGCCTGCTACCTGTTCCGTAAAAAATTCTCCTTTGAACTGAAGAATTTCTTTGCCCATCATAAACTGCCAACCAAGTTTGACTTCATGATCAAGGAAGTAATCAAGTGGTCTGCCAAGGTGAAGCAGCTCCTGTCTTGGGCCAAACCCCAGAACCCTTCCTCCTTGCCTGCAAACATTATTAAGGAAAACAGAACCCCCCCCTCAAAGGTCCAAGGAGAGATCCCCAAAGGACTGATCCCCAAGGAGGGTGGAGGATACCAACTTTTGACAGAAGAGAAACAACGTCAAACCCAACTGGGACTCTGTATGTATTGTGGCAAAGCAGGACACTCATCCAAGGAATGCCAAGCTTTGTCCAAGGTACAACCTCCTATTTCTCTTCTAGCCAGCTCTTCCAATAAAAAACCCTCTCAATCTTATGCCCTATTACCAGTCAAGCTAGGTGATGCTAAAACCTCTCAGGAAGTAAAGGCCTTATTTGACATGGGGGCTATGGGAAACTTCATAAGTAGCTCCTTGGCCCAGCAATTAGGACTCCAAGAAGGACCTTCCACTTGGGTAACTCTCGCCAACAAGTCACGCACCAGAGTAACTAAAATAGAGGGTAACCTAGGGGTCAAGGTAGGGAATAACCAATTTGACATCATGGTGTCTTCATTGTCAAATCTGGCCTTTCCTCTAATTTTGGGCTTCCCCTGGGCCAAGACTGCCAAGGCTGTACTAGATCTGGACTCAATGACACTCTCCACTCAGAAAGAAGGGATAACTTTGTCTATTCCCTTTGACCAAACGGAACACAAAGGAATCTTGACTGTAGAAGACACCCTCAACATCCTTGCCGCCTTGAAGGAGATATCCCAAGCCCAGGTCCCTCTGGAACTTCAGGACCTGGCAGAAGCCTTTAGTGAATCCTCCTGTTCCTAACTACCCAGTTGCAGAGAGTCAGACCTACGTATCAATTTAGTACCAGGATCAGTACCCACGTGGGGTAAGCTCTATCCAGTAAACTGTGCCCAGAGTTTAGCCATGAAAACATACCTAGATGAGAATGTAGCAAAGGGATTCATGTGTTGTTCAAACTCCCCCTGCTCTTCCCCTATGTTTTTTGTGGGGAAATCAGATGATCCCTAAGACCTTTGGTGGATTACTCAAACCTCAACAGCATCACAATCAAGAATTGAAACCCTATTCCCTCTGCTGAAACTCTCACCAATCAATTAACAGAGGCAAAAGTTTTCTCCAAACTTGACCTTTGGAATGCCCACCATCAAATTTGTATAGCAGAAGGCCACAAATGGAAGACTGCTGTGAGAACCCCGTTTGGCCTATATGAATACCTGGTAATGCCCTTTGGTCTAAGTAACGCTCCAGCAGCCTTCCTGGGGCTCATGAATGAAGTCCTCTTCCCTTTCCTGGATACTTGCGCAGTAGTATACCTGGAAAATATCCTCATCTACTCTAAGGATCATGACTCCCACCTCATCCATCTTTGAGAAGTCCTTCAGGCATTAATCAAAGCTCGCTTGTTCTGTAAACTAGAAAAATGTGAATTCTAAAAGAAGGAAATTGAGTTCCTAGGCTACAACATTTTGGAAGGAGGCTTTGCCGTTGCCCCTTCTAAGGTCCAAGCTGTGGCAGACTGGCCTGTCCCTACCTCCTGCACCAAGCTTTGTGGATTCCTGGGACTCACTAATTTTTGTTGTAAATTCATCAAAGACTTCTCAGCTATTGCCTTTCCTCTCACACAACTCACCTTGGACAAAGTACCTTTCACATGGAATCCTGCAGCTCAGTCAGCTTTTGACGCCTTGAAACACGCCTTCTCTTCTGCCCCTGTGCTACTACGCCCGGACCCAGAGCGTCAATTTTTTCTGGATACAGATGCCTCGGACTTTGCGCTGGGAGCGGTGTTGCTCCAGCTTGGGGAGGATGGAGAACTTCACCCTGTTGTGTTCTACTCCTACAAGCTTCTGGACAGGGAGCGCAACTATCATGTCTATAAAAAGGAATTATATGCCATTTTATGCACCCTGGACCACTGGAGAAGGTATCTACAGGGAAGTAAATACCCAGTCCACATTTGCACAGACCATAAAAAACTCCTATACTTTACAGAAAAACGCAAGGTTTGCCCCCGCTTGGCCCGATGGGCTATCAAACTAATGACATACAACTTCCAGATTAAATATACTACAGGTAAGAAGAATATTGTCCCTGACGCCATTAGCCACAGAGAAGACCTTGACAACCCTGATACCTCCTACCATGCACACAACGTCCAGCAAGTGTTGGAACCTTCTTGATTCCTGAACCTCATTGCCACCGCCTCCTTGTACACGGCAACCGCCAGAATTAACTCATTCTGCAAGTCAACTTACTATATGTCAATAATCAGAATTAAAAATACTTTAATGCCAACAGCATTGAAAAGTCATAATTAAGTTTTAACTCATGCAGACTACTAAATGTTGACACTTCTTTAATAAGCAGAAACCTGTTTCCTGAACATTTTACTTAATAAAAATTAAGCTTCAAGATACTTTTTAGGGTAATGTGACAACATAGATTTTAAAAAATCCATAAAAAATTATACATGAATATTAAAAAATTTCATAAAAATACACTTTTATTTTACTATGAAATTAGCTATCTTTACTATAATAAATTTTTTCCCACTTATAAAACAAAAAAATTCAATACACAAAAAGGTACTACATAAAATTTCACGTATTATAGCAAAATATAGCAATCAGAAACAGTAATATAAAGTTTTTTCTATATTGAAAACTACAAAAAAACATATAATTTACTAGTAAAATACCAATATAGGCCATGTAATACAGTCTAAAGCATCAAACTATCAATAGAAAATCAATGATTTTATAAAAACAGTATCATAAAAGATTAATGAGTTATTTAGAATGACTATTTATTTAAAAATATTATACTTAATATATAAGAACTATATAAAAAATTAGGCAATACTCAATAAATTTAATGAAAAGCTAGACTGTAATAACCTGGTTGCTATTAAGAACTGTGGCAATCTTCTTGATGTATTCTCCAATCTCTGAAAGCTTATATTTGGCCTTGACAACGTCCTTGATCTTCTCTTGATACTGTTTCTCTTTGGTAGTTCTCTTCTTCTTGGATGGGCGGTTCTCAATATCTCTAATGGATGCAGCAATCTTCCCCTGTTGGACTTTGATGTGCTTGTAGAAGGTGTTGTATCTGGGCTTGATTCCAAAGGAGGACTTGATATGCTTATACCAGCCCTCCAAGGATGAAGTTGTTTTCATCTCATCCTTAAGAACTGCCTGGTAGCAGTTCCAGTTGGCTTTGGCTCTGGGCTTAGTGACCTTAAGTCCAATCCACTGTGGTTCATAATATTCAATGAAAGGGTAGAAGGCACCATCATGTTTCTTGGCATATGGATCCTGGCATAGGAGCTCAAAGGCTTGTCCAGCATGCTCTGGCTTTACAAAGGCTAGTGCTACAAACTGCTGAATTAAGAACTTGCACTTTCCTGATGTATCTAGACGGTGGAGCTTGCTGAGCTCAGGTAGACCCTTTAGTTGCCTGTTGACAGCCTGTTGATAATGGAAAAAACACCCCTGTACCTCTCCATCAAAGGTATTTACAAAAGTGTTATACTGGGCAGTTTCATAGTCCATGATTATAGTTGAGGAGCCAAGTACTTTATCTTGAGCTTCTTTTTCTGCAGCAAGGGTGGCTTCATCCTTTTCATCATCATCTGGATTGGCTCTAGTGTTATGGCCAGGGGGACTCTTTCTATTACTGGGTAGGGCTTTGATGCCCTCCTGAAGGATTTTAAAGGCCCTTGTGTAGATCTCTTCTGTTGCCCCAGGAAGCAGAAAGTAGGCAAATGGGAGCACCTTGCCTTTAATAAGGGAATGTACAACCCATAGTTGGTAAAAAAAGGCAGGGGCATACTGCAAAGGTATCATCACATAACCAGGTCTCTGAATTCCTCAACTGTTCCAGGTTCTGTTGTGTAGCATAGCATATAATTCTTACCTCTGCTGTAGGACCATCATCATTTAAAAGGAATACCTCATTACTATTGAACATCTTTAACTCCTCTGTCAAGACTAACTCTCCTTGAACCATGGCTGATTTCTTATGGGGGACTAGGTCACGGTGTTTGTCACATATGTACTTCACTGACTGATTGCAGTCAGGGATGAGCTTCAGGGTCTCATTACTTAGGTGTGTGGTGGCCTTAACTGCTATATCAGAAGCCTTGACATCTTTTGAGACTGGGACCATTTGGTAGAGGTACCACTTTAGAAGCTTTTCAATAAGATTTATTGGAGCATTACATGTGTGCTCTCCTTTTTCACTAGTGACTTTATCCCATCTTTCTGTATTGATTCTGGAAGCACAGCTTCTATCTTCACATACATAACGCTTGCTTCTTCCTGCTCTCTTCTGATTGTTGCAATTGAAAACATAGCCATCACAGACTAAGCCTGCACCTCCTTTGACAGACATTAGAGGGAAAACCCGAGGGAACTTCTTTGGGAGCTTAAACTCTCCTTTGATGTTACATATATTGTGAACCTTTAGGGGATCTCATGGGCCAATTGGTGCTTAATGATATTCAGACAGGTAATCATCAGGATCTTCTTTATTGATACTTGATGAGGAGGATGGAGGTGCAGATTTGTTGTGCAGTAGAGGGGAATTATCTGGAGTTGGATTCTTGCGCTTCTTGGACTGGGATGAGCTTGATTCCTTGGGGCTTGATTCCTTGGGGCTTGATTCCTTTGAGCTTGATTCATCTGGGTTTGGCTGGGGTTCTGGACTCTTGGGTATCTTCTTTCTTCCTTGCTTGTTTAGTGGAACCTCATCTCCTTCTGATTGGTACCAGCTTAGAGAAGAGGAGGGGGAAGGGGAGGGCTCTTTGCTTTCAGGGTCTGGGGTCTTCTCCTTTGTCTTCTGTTTTGTTGAGGGCTCTTTGGCTGGTTTTTTGTTGGGGTAGGGACTTTGGGCCTTTCCAGAGGCTTTGGGTACTTTCTTGGTTGACTTGGGGTTATTTTGTGGCTTCTTGGAAGATTTGTCCTACAATAATTAGAGTAGAGTTCATAAAGTAAGAATAATCATGTGAAACATGAATAAAATTGAATAATAATCACTTGTTTTATTTTTTATTATTAAGTAAATAGTTTATAGAAGTATGGAAAGTAATTTTAGAGCTAGTTTATTATTAAAGAATAGAAAAAAACCCATGTTTAAATAAAAAGTTGACATTCTGGTAGTCACAATAGCCAAAAATATTTAATTTAGTTTTTCAGCATAAAAAATGCTTTAATTTTGACGTTGACATACTGAAAGTCAGCATTAAAGTAGAAAAACACTATGTAAATCACTTATAAAGCTTGGTTAATATTTTACAGAGTTGGTTTTTTAAGGTCAAAATTGATTATTTAAAAAAATTAAAGATTCACATATGTAACTTATGAAAACTAAATAATAGGGATTGTAGAGGGAGGTCTAAAGTACAGCCCTGGGTACTTTGGCCTGAATTACAATACCATTGTATGTGTGCTTTTTGTTAAGCGGCAGTGTTTTACTAATAAATAAGTGAAGGTGTCAACATTCAGGCAGTCAGCGTTCTTTTATAGCAACTCTCCTATTAAATCTCGCTTAAATTATGTCACTTTGTTTGCTTAGCCAAACCCCTTTGTTGCAATTTAGGCAACGCGTCAATTTGACACAAAGTTGACATTATAATTACATACATAAATTCTAGTTTTAACATATGTGTGTTGGCTTAAGTGGACTTCCGGAAATAAGCTATAGTTTATCCAGTGAGTTTAAAATAACAGTAAATATCTAAATAATACAAAAAATGCTCTGAAAGTTGGCATATGCCTTTGTTCAATGCTTATCTTAATATATATTTAATAAAAACAGTATTATAAAATATAAAAAGTAGTTATTTTAGAATATTGTGTATTTTATAAAGAAATTTATGGATTCTTATTTGGGGTCAACATCCAGATATTACTTACTGTAGTCAACCTTAATGTGAAAGTACAAAGAAACTTACATTTTCATAGTAAATTATATTATTTTTTTGGCTTAAAATTAAGCCTTTGTTTAAATCATGTCAACATTATGTCTGTTCCTTTTTAATTTTGAAATTCTGACTTAATAATTCACTATGAAAAATTAGCTTAGTTTTGGAAATGCCCAATTCCAGCGGATAAATACCAAAATAATGTTGATTTACTGAATGTTGACAATTTGTCAACATTCAGTAAGTCAACTTGTGGAATGAGTTAATTCTGGCGGTTGCCCTTGTACACCAACCTGGATAAAGAGATCTAAGAGGAACAACTTCTGAACCCCCCAACTAGCACTGCCAATCTGGAAATAAGAAACAACATCTGGTTCATGACAACTCCCTGTTTGTTCCCCAAGGTTCTCAAAGAAAACAAATCATACAAGCCTTCCATGACACTCCTTTGTCTGGCCATGGGGGTATTACTAAAACCCTCAAAAGGATCTCCCAAAGATACTGGTGGCCCTCAATGAAGAAAACAGTGGGAAGCTACATATCCAAGTGCCTTGAGTGCTGTAGTGTCAGGATACCAGGAGTACCGTGGGGCTCCAGCAGGTGAGGGAGGAGTCAAAGCAGGTACTGGCATGGCCCACCAGATGATGGGACCTAACTTTACCAGGTAGGAAAGAGCCTTCCTAGCCACAGCCCAAGGTCCAGCTGCTGGCAAGGCAGAGTCAATCAATCCCGTGAGTTCAAGGTAAAGCACTCTCAGGAATTGACTAATCTGGCCAGAGGCATCAGAAGTGGGGGGTTGAGATGGTTGGTTTGGGTGTCAGGGGCGGTTCCATGGGGACCAAGTAGGCAGCAGGATTGTTGTACTTCCCGTTGAAGATCAAAGGGTAGATGGTGATTGCTTTGCCGTCTTGGACAATTTTTAGGGTTCCTTGGGAGCGTTTGGGCGGGTGTACCACTGCAAGTCTTCCAATGTCCGGGGTTTGTGGTCAGGATTGGCAGGATACTCAGTGAAATGCACAGGGCCAAATGGAGTGTTGGGTGGACGGTAATAGTCAAAGGCTTTGGTTTTGTCAACTGGAGTCTGACTATCTATCCCAGTAGAGGGGTGCTGACACTTGGGTGTATGCAGATGGAAGAGCATCAAAAATAGGTATGGAAACAAATTGGTGAACCAAAGGTTCATAACAACTTTATTTGGTAAGGATGACAATATAGAACTTTTTCAAGTGCTTCTGATTTATATACTTACTCACATGCAGGTGACTCTGGGTATTCTTCTGATGCTATCTGTGTGGCAAGGCTTGGCATTTCAGGTTCTGCTGTTTGGTTGGCTGCTTCATGGTTATTTTTGGGGTTTTCATGAGCAGTTGTTTGGCTTTTTGATGGTCCATCTTGGCTTGGCTGGTCATTGATTTTGGCAGGTTTGACTTCTGGGGTTTTGGGGGTTTTCCCAATTAGATCACTATTTTTGGACTGGCTTGACAGGCTCTCTTGAGCCCAAAGAACTTGATTAAAAAAGGGGTCCCCAATTGGGGACCCCAAATTACTTAATGTAGGGTGGGCTTGGTCTGGGTTTACTGGGCAGCTAAAAATAGCCTGCCCAGGCCCAGCCAAACCCACCAAGGCTTGGGCATAGCTTTTGGGGCCCAAAGCAGGCCCCTCAGCTGCCACCAGGGCGGGAATGGTTCCTGCACTTGGATTTTCTTCAAAAAGCAAAAATCCAGGTGCGGGCAAATCTCCCCGCCTGCTAGCCCCGCCTGGTGGCTAGGAGCGGGTTTGATTCCCACCCGGGGCTTTGAAGCTGTTACTTTTGTAACATGTAGAAACAAAACCTCTTTCCAGAAGCCTCAAGGACTCCTGCAACCCCTACCAATCCCTCCTTGACCATGGTTTTCCATATCAATGGACTTCATTGTGAAACTACCCAAGAGCCAGGGAAATACAGGAATCCTAGTGGTGATGGACTGCCTAACCAAGTATGGTATCTTCATTCCCTTCTCCACCACCTCCGCAGAAGAGACTGCCCAGATGCTCCTCAAGAACGTTTTTGCCTATCATGGAATACCAAACAACATTGTTTTGGACCAAGGGACCCAGTTCACATCCAAGTTTTGGTCTAGCCTGATGAAGGGGTTAGGAGTCAAGATCAACCTCTCCATTTCATTCCATCCCCAAACTGCCAGGCAGACGGAAAGAGTTAATCAGGTATTGGAGGCTTATTTACAAAACTATGTCAATGCCAAACAGAATAACTGGTTGGAGCTACTACCTGTAGCACAATTAGCCTATAAAACCAGTCATCACACATCCATTGGGATGTCCCCTTTTAAGGCTAATTATGGATATGACCCCAAAGAGATCCCTTCTCAAGTGGAGACAACCCCAGTGCCACAAGTCAACAAGCATCTAAATGACCTTTCCACAATACAAGCTAAACTTAAGGACACACTAAATAAATCCATTCAGTCATATAAGAAGTTTGCTGACAGACACCGTAGAAAGCCTGGCAAATACTTCCCCAGATCCCTGGTGTTCCTAGACGCCCGCAACCTACACATCAAATGGCCATGCCAAAAGTTGGGACCTAAGAAGATAGGCCCCTTGGAAGTAATACAAAAGATTTCCCCCTTGACTTACCAAGTCTGCCTGCCAAAAGGATCCACAGCCCATGATGTTTTCCATGTCAGCCTTCTCAGTTGCTACCACGGATCCCCAGAAGATCTCTCCCAGGCCAAATGGAACCCCCACCTCTGGTAATGAATCATCTTCCTGAATGGGAGGTTGAAGAAATCATTGATGACAAAATGATCTATAACCAACCACACTACTTGATCAAATGGGTAGGCTATGGTATGGAATCAAACAGTTGGGAACCCATTGAGAAGTTGAACAACTGCCAGAACCTGGTTGACCAGTACCACCAGGCAAGAGGAGGAGATGGGGCCTTAGGGGAGGCTAGTGTAAGGAATTCTATGCCTTACCCAAATACAAAGACAAACATAAGCTTTCTGGACACAGCTTTGAACCGGAAAACTACATTTTTAAATGCAGATTTAAAATCTAAGTGGGATAGCAGAACTATTAATTTAATTTATCCAAAAACACATTCAAAATTGATAAACAAATGTGTTCTAAGCAAAAACAAGTACAGAAGTGAAAAAAAATCTCAAAAACTTAAAACAATATATAAATTCCACTTTAAAACTGAAAATAAGGCCTCAAACAACCACTCCAACAACCAAACCAAATCAGCATTAAATTATAGCTCCAAAAACCACAGTGCAACCAATCAACCACAATTTAAATGCGTAAACTGCCCAATTCAGACTTCCAGGGACCTAGAGGACCAATCAAACCCAGAATACTACCCAAGCCACTGCAATACTGTACATCCAACTCCAGATACCATCCCCAACCTAAGTGAGGTACAATATTGCAATGCAATATTCCAACCTGCCTCTTCTTGCATTGCAGTCTGCAGCTTGATGCAGGCCTGCAAGGCAATACTTCTACCCCACACTTGCAGGTTTTCCTGGTAAACTCTATGATTCATCCCCCAAATTATTTCAGTATTTAAACTGAACCTTTTCACTTGAGCTAAGTGCTCCAACAATTTCCTTATTTCCTATCAACCCAATAAATCTATATTCTCAATTATAAACACTTGATTAGTAGATTATAAAGGTTCCCCCCAACAACATGAAGTTCATCTTCCTTATTTGGACTTTGTGTATGTTAATCAATTATGGACAAGCAAATGTTAACTTCAAAAACCCTGAACCAACTCCCACTAACAAATCTGAAGACTCAATTTGGTATTGTTTTGGTCCACGTCAAAGACATGCCCCTTATGTTGAAACTGCTAGATTCCCACCAATCATTCACCCCAAGGCCCACTGGTTGGTCTTGGAGTACACCAGTGTTTACTATCTTCTCAACCACTTCACTCCCTTCTTGGGAAAATTCTGTCTATTTGGTCACCTTCTACACATGCTAATGATATGAATTCCAGTAGGTTCCACTCTGATCAAATTCAACTTGGGAGCTCTTCTCCATTTAATTGGGGAAAGGCTTCCCAATGAGTGGGTCCCTGACAGGTTGATTTATGTGATAACAATTGAGGGGTAATTTGCTCAATGATATCACAAACTATCATCAAGTGATTGAGCTTTATTATATACTATCATCCTTGGTGGGGCATGAATAGTGCAAAACATTGAACAGGGAACCCCAAACACTTGGCGTTGTCTGGAATTCCCTTTTGGGATTGGGTTTAGAGGGGTTTGGCAAGCAATGATGTTGCCACTGAACCAATGAGAGTTCAGTATTTGGAATTGGGGAAGACAACAGTCCAATAGAAAGGACAGAATAATAAGAATAAGGTATTGTTTATTGTAGAATATTGTGGCTAATATACTATATGGGGAAAGCCACAAGGGGGTGGCATAGTGGGAAGTTCCATGTAAGGTTCAAAGCCAAGGAAAAACTTGTGCGGGAATCAGCAAGTTGAATTGGCAGTGCTCCTAATTAGGATGAAGTACCCGCCATTCAATATTGCCATCAGATTAATCCATAATGTTAGATACCTCAAGGGGCAGCTCATTGAGCGCCCCCTGTGCATTGTAAGATATGTTAGCAGGCAAGTCTGGAAACTTGGTTGCAACACCCCCCTTGACCCCTGCTTGTTGTCAGACACCAGGACTGGAGTCTGCGGAAGGTCTGGGAAGGTCCGCACAAACAACCTTTGTGTGGGGATGGCGCGGCAGGGGTGCAAGCAATCATGGTGAAGCTTATTGGTGTTCCCTTGGGCATCCTCAAGTTGGTAGGTGTGGTTGTCATAGACTGCAGCTATCTTGAAGGGCCCTAGGTGGTTGGGTTCCAACTTGGTGGAATTAGGATTGAGGGTGTAGACAGGGTCACCTACGGCGTACCTAGCTTTGAGGTGCTTTGTCCCCCCTGCAATCCGCTTGTGTTCAATTTCCCAGGCTTTGACACACCATTGATCCAGGGATGGGGTTGTTGTTAGGGGAGGCTTGTCGGGGACCTTGGACCGTAGCTTTCCCTGTTCAACCCCTGTCAGTCTGTCAGGTGTCCCAAAGGCCAGGGTACTGGGGCTGAACCCCGTGCCCCTGTTGATCCTTGCTCAAAGGATGTGTAGAGTGGTGGGCAGGTGTTCAGTCCATGCGGTGTTGGGGTGCTCTTGCAAGAGCTTGGCAATCAGTTGAACCAGTGAGCCATTTAACCGTTCCACGTGTCCATTGGCTTGGGGATGGTAGGGGGTTGTAACTATACATTGGAGTGCGTTCTTGACGCAGTATGCTTGCATGACATGCCCAACTAGTTTGGGACCGCCATCTGTGATGAGACGTTTTGGTCGCCCAAAGCAGGCCACAATTTCTTTGCCAATAAAGCGGGTGGTGGTGGTGGCAGTGTGGTTGGTTGTTGCCCAGGCCACTGGCCAACAAGTGAAGTAGTCAATGGCAGTGATAATGTACTTCTTTCCCAGTCTGTCTTTGGGGAGTGGCCCCACAATATCAAGGGCCCACTTCTCAAAGGGTTCCGTGGCCTTGATGGGCAGGACAGACTTGGGGGGTGCAGGTTTGGAGGTGTTCTTTTTGCACAATATGCACGTTTTGAGGAGGTCCAAGATGTCTTGACGCATGCGCGGCCACCAAACCTTACGTTTCATGATCTTGAAGAGGTTACGCCCTCTGATGTGACCCAGGGTTTGGTGGTAGTGCAATATTGTGTCCCCTCATTGTGTGGTGGGAATGTAAGGCGTCTTCTCACCTGTCTCTGCCCGGCAGCAGACAATCCCAGCATTGGTGGTGAACTGACTTTTGTTGTCCTTCAACTTGGAGATGGTAACCAAGTTAAGGCCCTTGTAGCGGGTTGCCTCAAGGCGGAGGTAGAGCATGGGCCAATCTGGATCTAAACCATTGTCCTCAGTGATGGACGCTACGTAGAGCCGTGAAAGAGCATCAGCTGTGACCAGTTCCTTCCCAGGCTTGTACTCAATGAGTAACATATAAGGGGATAGGCGCTCCACCCATCCTGCTTGGTGGCGTGTCAGGTGAGACTGCGTGTTGAAGTACTGAAGTGACTTGTGGTCTGTCAGAACGCGGGGTGGGAAGGTAGCACCTTCCAGGTAACAGCGCCACTTCTCAATGCAGTTTACAATGGCTGCCAATTCTTTATCATGGATGGGGTAGTGTTGTTCTGAGTCAGTAAGTTTCCTGGACTCATAGGCCACAGGGAGAAAGATGCCATTGTCAGTTTCTACCCTTAGCACGCCCCCTATGGCCCTGTCAGAGGCGTCAGTCTCTAGTTTGTACTGTCAGTTTCAATTGGGGAACTGCAGGACTGGTGCAGTTGTGAGCCTTTGCTTCAACGTCTTGAAGGCTTGATCTCTGATGGGGGTCTAATGGAAGCGCTGCTTGGTATTGAGGAGCTCAGTGAGAGGTGCAATTAGCTCTCCACAATTGGGGATGAACTTGCGCATATAGGCAACCATGCCCAAGAAGGTACACACCTGGCCCACATCAGTGGGAGGTGGCATGTTGGTGATTGCCTTGATTTTGGCAGGGTCAGGCTTTATCTCTTGAGCAGAGATGGTGTGCCCAAGGAATAGTAGCTCCGACTTGAGGAACTTGCATTTGGAGGGTTTAGCTTTTAACTGGTTTTTCCAAAGGGTGTCAAGGACAGCACAGAGGTGTTAGAGGTGTGTGGTTTGATCTTGACTGAAGACAATAATGTTGTCAAGGTACACAACCACACATTTTCCAATCAGTTCCTCAAATGCTTTGTTCATCAACATGGCAAAGGTGGAGGGAGTGTTGGTCATTCCAAAGTTCATGACACAACACTCAAACAACCCGTAGCGTGTGTGGAAGGCAGTTTTTGCCTCATCCCCTGGTGCAATGCAGACCTGGTTGTACCCTGCAGTGAGATCAATCTTGCTGAAGACCTTTGCACCTGCAAGTGTATCAAACAGGTTGTCAATCAGTGGCAGGGGGTACTTGTTCTTAACTGTCACCTCATTTAGGGCGCGGTAGTCTGTGACCAGGCAAAGGGACCTGTCCTTCTTGGCTACAAAGAAGACCGCCGCCCTGTATGGAGAGAGCAAGGGGCAAATAAAGCCCTTATCAAGCGCGTCCACAAGGTGCTGGCGGAGGGTTTCATCTTCCTTTGGTGTGAGACAGTATAATGGTTGTGCTTTGGGTAAGGATCCCTGAAGTTGTACAGTGTGCTGGATCTCCCAGGGAGGAGGTAGTTGTTCAAGTGTCTCACTGAATACATCCTTGTACTCATTGAGGAGTGCCGCAAGCGCTGGTGATGATGATGATGTCAAGGGAGGGACCGCTGGTGGTTCAGCACAGATAACTTTGACTGAGCATTGACTGAAGTCTAGTTTCCCCCCTTGAAATCATATGAGCCTGACTCCGTTATTCTGACAAAAACAGTATCATGGAGTAACTTGCTCATTTCCATAGGGTAAATCTGGAACCCCACCCCATTTCTGTTGAGGGTGATGACAGAGGTATCCCAATTGATGTAGGGGCGGTTGTGTTGAAGCCAGTCAAGACCAGCAATCATGTTGTGGCTGAGCCCGGCCATGATTGGTCCAGAGAGCTTAACCTGGACGTTCCCCATTCTCACAGAGAAGGGTACCGTCTTGTGAGTGATGGCCACTCTACGGGAGTCAGCTACTTGTATGGCTTTGAATCTGCTGGGCACTCGGTCTAATTGTTGAGAGTTGGCAAATGCCTGGTCCACCATAGTGTGGTCGGCCCTGGTATCTACCAGTAATTTGTGGGTGTTCCCATGAAAACAGAAGGGATAGGACAAGTGTGTTACTTTATTTGAGGAGTGGCTCGCTTGTAGAACGGGGTTGTCACTGTGGACTTGAAAGACGTCCAGGGTTTCAACTTTGTGAATGTTGTAGTCACAGGGGTTCTTGGCAAGGAGGGATTGAGAGGATGGGTCAGGTGGGGTTGTAAGGCCTCTTGTCATTACAACCCCCAGGCTTTTCCCAGGTCCTGAATTTGTGCTAGCTGGAGTTCCCCCTTGCAGGGGTGTTTACTCCCATTTTCCTGCTGGCGGTTGCAGGCCTACTTGATTATGGCCATTGCCTGATGTTGTACGTGGTTGGGGTGGAGCGTCACTGGTACGGTGGAAGCCCATTGAGGCCTGGTTGTTAGCCTCCACAATGGCTTTATAGCAGTCATCAATGGAGGTACAGCAACCTACAGGACCCACTTGCAGATATGGGGTTTTAATCCATTAACAATGAGGGTGAGTAACATTGTGTTTCCGTCAGTCACAGCTTCTGGGACGGCAGCAAGGGCTTGTTGCCAGGCGGCAAGGTACTCAGGGACGGAACCAGTTTGCTTGATTGCTAGAAGAGGAGTTCCCACAACAATGGGAGAGAAGGTTTCACTGTAACAGGACTTGGAGGCGTCTCAAAATGCAGCCCAGGTAACGTCAAGTTCCTGGCTGGCCCAGTTGGTGAACC
Source organism: Entomophthora muscae (assembly GCA_014839935.2). Lineage (NCBI taxonomy): Eukaryota > Fungi > Entomophthoromycota > Entomophthoromycetes > Entomophthorales > Entomophthoraceae > Entomophthora > Entomophthora muscae. The sequence goes on along the minus strand of QTSX02005946.1, from coordinate 79,266 downwards.
ACACAGCGGCGGCCCCCGTGAGGCGCCCAGACGCGGTGGTAACCCACATGGGCTCAGGAACCTGCCAGATGCAAAGGCGGGTTTCAGTAGACTGGAGCCAACTGACGATGTCGGCCCCCTTGATGCCACCAGCAAAGGATTCTAGTTGAAGATTGAGCATGCGCTGGGACAGGTCTGACTGGGGCAGGGTGACGCTGGTGTCACGCTACCCAAGGCGGAGCCAATTGTACACACTGGTGAGAACTAGCTGGTCTTGATATATGACGTAACCGTCAGGGATGTCCCCCTTGGGGATTGGCAGGAAGGTCTCTTGTTGGGGAGTAGCCATACGGCCCGTACTCTGTCCTTTCTTGGGGGGAATTTTGTTTTAGGTAGGTCAAACAACCTACCGCTGCTACCACTGTTGCAACTGAACCAATGAGAGTTCAGTATTTGGAATTGGGGAAGACAACAGTCTAATAGAAAGTACAGAATAATAAGAATAAGGTATTGTTTATTGTAGAATATTGTGGTTAATATACTATATGGGGAAAGCAAAAAGGGGGTAGCATAGTGAGAAGTTCCATGTAAGGTTCAAAGCCAAGGAATAACTTGTGCGGGAATCAGCAAGTCAAATTGGCAGCGCTCCTAATTAGGATGAAGTACCTGCCATTTGATATTGCCATCAGATTAATCCATAACGTTAGATACGTCAAGGGGCGGCTCATTGAGCGCCCCCTGTGCATTGTAAGATATGTTAGCAGGCAAGTCTGGAAACTTGGTTGCAACAATGAATTGTTAATCTCTGACTTACATTGCTTTGGAGTTTCTTCAGGTATTTTCATGCACCTAAATTCTACTTCTTTAATTTCTGCATTGAGTAATTTATAGGAAAGCCTGTCAGCCCCATTCAAATTTGGTAGATTCCAAATTTGGGCAGCAGGCGCCTGGCAGTCAGCCGTGCGGTCTGCAGACGGCTGGCGGCAGGAGTATAAAACCCAAATTTTAAAATCTTAGAATTTTTAAAATCCTTTTGATCCACTGGCTGTTTTGAAGCAGTTTTCCTAATCAGGGGGAACTGCTGCAATTTTTTGTCTTGACTTGCAAGCCCAAAAGTGCACAAATTATTGTCTTGCAAAAGTTTGTTGTCAGGAATATTCCTGACAAAAACACATACTAGTGGGCTGCCGTAATAAAGTGAAGCTGAGTGTTAAAGTAAATTGATAAGCTGCATTGTTCAAAGAGATGCAATAAGGATAAAACAAACAAATTGTCAGTTGCTTGAGTAGCGGGAAACCAAATTGGGAGGTTGGCTTAATCATCCGGGTGCCTCTGGCAGTATAGTAGAAGATGGAGATCAAAATCAGCGAGATGCAAATGAATTGCAAGGGTAAATTAGAGGAAGAATCCAAAGACGCCACCATGTGTAGAGCAGGCAAGGTTGAGCCCAAGGAATTGATAACAACCTTGAGCATGACAAAGGTTAATCAATCAAAGATAGGGGCAAACAGCCCCAGATGAGCCATCATTTTTGTGAAGTCCTTCTTTTATTTTTTAGTGAAAATAAGCTATCTAGAAACAAGTTTCTAGAGGGGAATGGGGAAGTCTTAAGGGAGTTCAGGATGGGGTAGAAGGGGGTTTGGCCGCATCTGATTGGTTGGCAAGAATATTTTCAGCAGTTGGAGGTCCTATGTTGGAATTTGAGTTGATGACGTCATAATTCAAACAAATTTGGCGGCCAGCGGGTTGAGCGCTGCCATCTTCAAATAGTGTATAATGCATAATTTTTTTGTCATAATTATTTGGGGGAAAATAAGGTAAGTCTGGATTTTTGAGGGCTATTTGGGCAACCCCAGCTTTGACCCATTTTTTGTCTATGATGGCATTTAAGTTGTCAATTTCTTTCAGGGGTTTGGCTGTGGTTCTTTGCTGATTTTGGGTTTTACAAGGGCGCGTTATCCCTTCTATTTGATTTTCTACCGTAACACTGAGTGTAGCACAGCTTTGCTCTTTTGGAAGCCTGCCTGACAACTATTCTGATTATCAATTAGAGTATAAGATAAAGATTTTTAAAAGGCCATGGGTTTAAATAAACAAAAAAAATTTCAGCTAGGATACCTAAATGCGTACCCAGGTTGGATGCCATAAAAGGACAAAGTGGGCATAGCTCAGCTTTGTAATACCCAGACATTGTAGGCACTACTTGAAGAAGGTATGGCTGGAGATTTGAGAACTGGAAGCCAGTCAAGGCAATGACAATTAGATAGATGGTCATCAACCACCGGAAGACTTTGATGTGAATGTTGTATCTTCCAAAGCTCTCCGCAAAGTAGGTCAGTACGTAGTACAGGGAGGTATACACCACAATGGACAGGGTAGAGTGTGATGACACAAGGGGAGGCCAGGAACCAGTGTTTGAAGAGTTGAGTTGTCCAGGATCATAGTGGTAGTCATGACCTAGCCCTTCTGGTGAAGGTCTAAAGAATTCTGGTCCCTATTGATATCCCCCAATTCCAAGGCAAGCTGTAAGCGCAGCTGTGAAGATGAGATGATTCATCTTTCTTGGATTGAAGGTTGTAGGCTGAGGCAAACTAATTAAGAATTGACTTGGAAGTTGAGAGTTGAATTTAGCTTTATTGAGGGTATTAAACTCAATAATAGCACAAGCTATTACTGAGGAGGGGTCCCTTATTTATAGTGCTTCCCACTGTGCAAAGATTTGAAAATGGGAGTGGAAAGCAGGAGATAGGGGATCCCAAAAGCTTGGAAGCTAAGAATGGCAGTTGGTTTTTGAAAAGATGGCCAAACTCTTGTTATTCTGTTATCTGTTGTGGGGTTGGCCATTCTTGACTGGGGCCAATGATCTTTCCTGGGCATGGGGTCATGTGGTGGTGGCAATTCATGAGGTCTTCAAGATCTATTTTTGTCTTGAAAAATATGGTTTGGTTGGAGTCTGGACTTAACTTTGTGGCTTGGGACTCAGAAAACCATTGGCTGTGGGTAGAATTGTGGGTCACATGTAGAACTTGGGTTTGGCTTTCTTCTGTTGGGCAGGAATAGTTCTTAAAACCAGGCCCTTTCACCAGGGACTTATTTGATTGGTTGCATTGGGTGAGGGTTTCTGATTGGCTGGGGAGTGGGGACTGGGACCCGGGTGGGTGGCTGGAACATGGGGGGCAAGCGGGCCCGCTAGTGGCTGGCTGGGTGCTGGGGGGTTGGCAGAGGGTGCTGGTGGGCGTGGCGGGCGCCTGCCTGGATGATAAATTAATCTGGTTTTGGCCAAGTCCCGTTTCAATTTTTATTTTATTTTTATTTTTCCCAATTAATGGGGGGAAATCCACATCAAATTGTGAATCCTTGACAGTAAAATCTCCTATTTTTTCCCAGCATGGTACCTCAGTAGAAATCTGATTTACGTCAGGAATATTCCTGACAGCTTTGTACTTTTGGCATCTTGCCTGCCCTACCATGCTTGTTTGGTTACCTGATTGAGTCTTGGTTTATTTGTATTTTTATTTTATTTGGACCTACATGAATTTTTTAAAAATCATGTGTTCACAATTGGGTGAAGTGGGTTTTGCTCTCACCTGGTTGGGATCCTCAAGTTTGATTCCTGTTTAAGGCTTTATAGTTTTAGATTCAGCTAATACTCTTGATAAGATTGAGAGTGAATTGTTAGTTATGACAGAGACAGACCAAGTTAATTTCAATCATTACCAAGTTTGTCCACCTGATGCTCATTGCCTAACCTATTATATTTAAGTTATCTGAATTTTCCATGAATAAAACTACAGTGTATTTTGTATTAAAACACCCTGCAATTTATAGGATTTACTTTGATGTTACTTAAGACAAGCAAATATCCTAAATAAAATAGCACCAGCTCTTTATTTGGCTTTCACTGCTGAATAATCCTATACCAACCCACAATCAAATGAAAACACAAGCAGATAGTCTTATCATAAAAACACCTATTTACAAAAAAGGCATAAAAAGTTTTATCAAGTTCAACTTTATTGTATGCATTTCATGTTTCTTAAATATAAAAAGAAAAAAGTTATCAATATATTACATAAGTATTGCTTGTATGTTTTAAAGTTGAGTTTTTGATAGATTATTTCATCATTTTTCCAGTTTATGACTAGTAAAACATAACATTTATAAAAAATAACCAAATTTAATATAGAAAGGAAGAAAAGTTAGATCTGACCTTTAAAAGGTGTTTTTTTTGCATTTATAAACTACCTATTTTTATTTTTTAGCAAAATAATTTTTTTTCATTTTTCTGAAATTCTAAAGGAGAAAAATAATCTTATTTTTTAATCTTTGACTAATTATTTTAGATGGCCCGAAATGATACTAAAGAAAAATCATTTAATCTCTTAAAACATTCGAGAAAGCTGAATGGAGACCGCCAGTTTAACTTTTAAATACATAGGATAGAAGTCTAAAAAAATAATTTATGTTTTATTCTTGTCATTTTCGACTGTTGAAAGCCCAAAAAACGACAATATTCAACTTCTTAGACTTTGATTTAGCGGATGAGACTTTTAAAGTACAGTAAACATACCATGTAAGATTTTGCTATTTTTACAGATAAATTTTTTTTTATTAGATATGTTTTGGGCTTAAGCGTTATACAAAAAACCCAAAACAAATTGCAACCTAAACTATAATGGCAATATAAAGGCCAAAAATCCTAAGTTTATTTTATATACACTAAGGTTTTTTAGTTTTTGATGCTCTGAACCTCAAGACCTATTCTCGGTTAGCTGTTATAAAGCGAGTGGGGTACCTGGGGGAAGAGATTGTCTAAGCTTCTCAGCCTTGGTGGCATCTTTGACGCAAAGAGTGTACAGATATTTTGAGCAGCGTACCTTGAATTTGATCTGATTCTTGGTCTTCTTGATGCGAGCAGCTAAATATTAGAGCCTGTATTATAAATAAGATTACATTTGGCGTCTGAGCGACGGGCGATCTCAAGGAAAGCTTTGATATCGAAGATCTGCTTAGGCTGAAACCCGTTAGATTATAATTGGTATATCGTTTACCATTTTGTTAAGTTAGCAGCCAAAAGAAAGAAAGCTAACCAGTATGGTATTCGATAACAACTACTCTTGATTCCTATCCGAAATCATTAAGCAACTCTGATGTAAACTATTCTGGATTTGGTTTAAATCAGTATGCTCCTTAGGTCGATGTGCCTAAAGTCGAAAATTCAAAAATCGAAAATGAACCCCCAAAAGTGCATAAATCAAACTACTATGTTGGATGCAAAAAATATCAAAAGTCAAAGTAAAAAAACTTGAGTGTTGGAAATTTAGATTTGAAGCTAAAAATTGACATTCACAACTAAAAATCTCTACAAACTCAAACCAGTTATTTTCAAAGGCTTTAATTTTTTTGGTTTTAAATTACAAAAAAAAGTATATCTACTCTTTTAACAAAGTCCTAATTATAGTACTATATCAAATATACATTTTGGAAACAGTGGTTATTTTAAAAATATTTTAATTTTACTATAATATTATCTAACATTATAAACAAACTTTGTTATACAGTAGTTTTCAAAGCTACTGTAAATTCAGAACATAACGTAAAAAACTGGGATTGTCAAATCCTTGGTCCAAATTTTGAATCACTTTTGCAGGCAACTCAGCTGAGTGAAAATTAAATATTTAATAAAATTAAACATTTAATTTGACTTTTTTTGGTTTATTTAAATTGGCAAATTTTGAATCTCTTGAGCAGATAACTCAACTAACATAGGACAAAACACAGCAAACAAATGCGGGCTACATGAATCAGAAATGCAGGAATCTAATGTGCAATTTGGTATTTCCTACATCTCTAACTAAGCATAGACAACATGTAAAAATTAGCAAATATGAAATTGCGGGATTGTCAAATCCAAGAAGCAAATTTTAAATCAAAAAGGAGGTGAATTTGAAATAAATATAATTTATGAGCATCTCAAACAAGAAGTCAAAGGATCTAGAGTGAATTTGTGATAATTCTTTTAGGAATTATAGCCATTCTCAAAAATCACCCAATTTCAGTTTAGGACGGCTAAAATTTAGATCCTACTATTCACTGACTTAACATACTTAACAATAAAATTGATTAAAATATACACTTCTCTTTTTGAGTTTAATTTTTTAATTTAAAATTTATTATGCCTTCTTTTAATAACAACCAAATAAATGAGCTGTTCCCTGGCCTTGACAAAATCATGCAGGGCTATGCTGGGTCTTTCAACAGTGAAGCCTCTGTCTATGGTCATTCCCAACCCTCAGGTCTCTTCCCAAGCACTACCCAGCAGTGTGTTCTTTCTCCTGTGTCCTCAAGCATGGCCCTATTTGTCTATCACACACAGGCAGCTACTAACCCAAATCATGTATCAACACTAGCATCTGAAATTGGTCAATTGAGCCAAGGGGCCACCCAAGTAAGCCAGAATCCAGAAACAGCCAATCAGATGACAACATCTGGGGGCTCAAGACGGACACATCCTATCTTCAGCCAATCAGCCTGCAAGACGCAGAAGAAAATTGATCACCCCAGAAACTGTTCTCAAAATGGTTGAAAAGCAAGAGATGCTTATGTCTCTCAGGGAAATTGTAACCGTGATGGGTTTTGCAAAGTCCACTGTGACTGCAACCCTGCAAGCTCATGCCAATTGTGGCCCCTCTCTCAATAAGACTCCAACTGGAGCCCTTATGTCAACTGATAGTGAAAAAGCCCATTCCCTTATGATGGCCATCATTGTCACGGTAGGTTCTATCATGCCGGAAATTATCTGGCCAAGTAGGAAGACTTGAAAAGCTGGAGGAACTCTTACCTAAATTGACTGAATTAACGGATTTAAACCAAACAGTTGATCGGAAATAGGTTATGGCTGCTCCAGTCTTTCAGCTGAAACCAATTTCTCCTTGCAAATTGACGTTGATGTCAGGATACCAAGAGTACTGTGGAGCTCCAGCAGGTGAGAGAGAAGTCAAAGCAGGTACTGGCATGGCTCACCAGATGATGGGACCTAACTTTACCAGGTAGGAAATGGCCTTCCTAGCCACAGCCCAAGGTCCAGCCGCTGGCAAGGCAGAGTTAATCAATCCTGTGAGCACCAGGTAAAGCACTCCCAGGAATTGACTACTCTGGCCAGTGGCATCAGAGGTGGGTGGGGTTGAGATGATTGGTTTGTGTCAGGAACTCCTTTCCTGACTCTATTTTAATTATTGATAATTGGTTGGTAAATATCAATACAAAGGCACAAAACAACAACATTCTCAAGTTTATTTGGCCTTTGAGTCCTTGTCAGAAGAAGAATTGAACCCAGGACTCTAGTTATGAAGATAATGTTAACATTGAACCAGCCAACACAATTAGTTTACCTATTTAGTATCCCCCTATTCAATTGAATTTTGAATTTGAAAAGCACTTTGAAAGCAAAAATGTTAATAATAGGATTGATAACATCACTTACCGCTCTGGTTTTGATTGGCTGCATCAGGACAGCTTGACAATTGGTGACCCGCTCTATATGCTTTTGGATAAGGCTCCGTATATCAAGATATGCAATCTTCTGGCCTTATACCGCTTAATTAGCTTTAACCTTTTGAAATCTTTGTGGCTTCTCTATTTTCATCAAATCTGTATGCCTATTATCAAGCAACAATGTATTCTCCATTTGAAACAGGTATGCCCTAAATGATATACACATGAAAATCCCCTTTATTTCCCAAAACTCCCCTCAAATATTTCAGCCTTGATTTTAAGGCTATTTAAGTGCCCCATTTTTATTCATTCCAATTGTTCCAACAATAAAGAATATTTCCTATCCTATCTTGCCAAATCTATCTCTTAGTAACTCCATTTGAAGCCACAAAGGGAATTTATTTCCTGCTATGGTTTCTAGTCTCCCTGTTTACACCTGTAAAAGGTCTTGAGAATCCTACTCCCACCATCAACTGGCAAAACTCCTCTCCCAACAATGCCCACCAGAAGGAGCCCTTGGCCAATGGATGGTTCAAGTATCTCTCTGGCCATTGGGGAAGAAAGTTCCACTACAGTTGCCATTCTACTTCTCCACCTGCTGAACTCATGCTGGTACAGCCCCACACATTGTTCTATCTTTTGACGTACATGATAGAATACTACCTATTGGGTTGTTTTAGCTCCCTGATGGGAAGGTTTGCATACTTGGGGCATTTGGACCATCTTGCCATGGTCACAGTGCCCATTGGTTCAGCCATTGCAGGGCTTAACTTAGGGGCCTTGGCTCACCAAATTGGGGGCTTGTTTCCCTTAAAGTGGGTCCCTGACAGTTTGTTGGAACCCATCTTGGGCTTCTTACTTAGAAACTCAGATCCAACCTGTGGGGTTCCTGTCTACCAGTACCTAAGTGTGTCCTGGATTGTAGCCAGGGACCAGCTGGAAGAGGTTGTCATTCTCTAGTAAGGGGAAAATGTATCTCAGAAATATGTATAGGGGTCAAAATGGGCTTTTATTCACTCTCAGAAGAAAGATCCCCTTAGAAACCTTCTGGTATATGGCCGGGGGGGGTCAAGGAAATAATATGGATTTGCCAATACTTGGAGCCCTCCAACAATATCTTGGACTCCTTGTACTTGGTCTTGGACTCCTGAACCTTAGTCTTGGACGTCTGCTCCTTGGAATTAGACTCCTGCTCCTTAAACTTGGACTCCAGCACCTTAAACTTGGACTCTGGCGCCACACTTAGGATCCAGCTTCTTATTCTTGGGCTCCTGCTCCGTTATCTTGGGTTGTATCATTCCAACCAAGCTCCTGCTGGTGATCAAAAGGCTTTCAAAACCTCTTGGCAGAAACTCAGAAGACCTGGGAAAGACCTCCAAAAGCCTTCCAAAAGACCTTGAAAAGACCTTCAAAAGACCCGGTAACTTTCCAGCCAGCCACCTTTTTATAGCATCTTTTTCCCAACAGTTCCGCCTTCAAAATGGCTTTTTTCATAAGCTTAAACCCTCACCGCTCACTTTTTCCTATAATAACTTAAGCTTACATACTTACTTTCTCAAAAGCTTAAAGTATTAATTCACTATTTCCTTGCTTATACTTTAAGCTTTTGGCTTCCATCCAATCATTTTCATCAGGAAACCTGCCAGAACTCAACCAATTAATGCAGAGCGCAGAAATAGATCATTTCTGATGTTCCACCAGGATCCAACTATGAAAATAATTTCCATAGCTCAAACTGCTCAAATTGACAACTCTTTGCGCACCAAAGCGTTACCCAGTCCATTATTCTGGCACCAGTTTTCCCTGCATTCAACCTGAACTAATTTAAATAGTATAATACTATTTAAACTGTTCTTTGTGGACTTATTCAACATTTTCTCCATATATTTACAAATATTGTAAAATCCAAGGAAAACATACCTCCAAAACAACTTTGTATCCCGCTCTCATAGCAACATACCTTTGTCTATCCTAGGAACTTAATAAATAAATATCTTACCCACACTTCTATCCACATTCCTTCTTGATTTTAATACTAAACCAAGGCAAAATATCCCACCTCTTCCCACTTTGGCAAATCAATTTGGCAAAATCTTGGCTCATTTCTCCAGACCACCAGTTCTTCACCATCATCTTCAAATCTTTCAGCCAGCTCATATTCCAGCTCTTCAGCTTAACCAGCAATCAGTCCATTAACTTGATCAGTCCTATGGCTACTCCTGCAACACAATCTTCTGGTCCTTTGGCTAACCTGCATCATGATCAGCTAGTCCTGCATCATAATCTTCTGGTCCTTCAGCTTATTCTCAACCAGTTCCTCAACAAATCCTCACTAGGAATCTCCTTAGTTCCCCCTGCATACTGAACCATATTGGTTCCCACAATTCAATATGAATCAACAGTCCGTCAACTAGCCTTAACTGTGATCAAACAGTCCCTCTTGCTAGTCTTCTCTGTTAATTCCATGAACCACCTCGGTTATTTATCTCAGTCCCCATTACCAGAACTTGTAGACCCAGGCATGAGTCTAAATTGAACTGGCGTTTGACTGGGCCCTTGCAAGTGGCAATCCACTTATGCCAGTCAACCATAGATCAATGTCTATGCATTGTCTTTACTCACCCAGGTGATTAAGTCTGGGCTTTCAGTTGCAGAGTAATCAGCTCTACTTCCCAGAGGCCTGATCACACCAAGTTCTGCAGCTTGCTTCCCCAAGCAAACCGCCTTGGTGACACCTCTGAGCAAATCTATGCCCTCCAATGCTCACTTTGGTTTCCCCCAAAGCTCCCATAGGGGCATAAACAAGGACACCCTACCATTCTGTTAGGTAGGATGCTTGCTCACAGACCTCCTGTAAGCGTATTAGGGTTTGTAGAGCCCTCAAAGCTCTTCCCCTCCCTGGAAGCCCGCGTTACCTGCCGGGGGTTCAAAACCTACTCCCCCCAGACAGACAAAGTTCCCTGCTTGCTATTTCAGTCTTCACCCTTCTGCAGCCACAGTTTCCTGCTAGGTAAAAAACTATAGCCCAAAGCAGCCAATATCTTCTGCTGGGTGGAGGCAACATCTGCCTCTGGTAGTCCTTTGTTACCTACCAGCCAGGCCTTACTTACCCTAGTAGTCCTATGTTACCTACTAGGCTCACCTTACTTACCCCTAGTAGTCCTATGTTACCTACTAGGCCTCTACCTGCAACAACCAACCAAACTTTTGCTTGGCCAACATTAGCCCCGCCTGCAAGCCATCAAACATGTGGACTGTCACACAACCCCTGCAAGCTACCTGCTTTATACCACAATTATCAAGAGTTTGGCGGTCACCTTGATTATCGCCATCATTAGCGTTATCACCTATTGCCTGGTTTGCCTCTTCATGCAGACCAAGACATCTGCTGCCTTCAACGCATCTGCTCCTCAACAGGTTCAAAACCAAACCATGGTATTAAACCAGATTTCAGCAGTATCTCCTGACAATGACAAAGGAAACAAGATCCTTATGCTCCTGGCCTTTTCACAGTCACTGTTTGAGACATCACCCTTGAAATTTCAGACCAACACCCAGAAAGTACATCATGTGGCTGAAAAGCTTAGAGGCAAGGCACGTGTCTGGTACGCCAAGGATACCTTCTAAGGGGAAAAGCTATTAGATAACTACCCTGCCTTCTGCAACTCCTTGTTGTCTACTGTAGTACCAGCACAAACCACAGAAGAACTCTGAGACCACATAATGACCTTATACCAAGGCAGAATGTCCACCAAGGACTACATTGAAGAATTCTCTTGCCTCAAGGAAGAGATTGGGATGACTGATGCCAAATTTTGCTACCTCTTCCAGAAGAAACTGTCTCCTGAGCTCAAGAACTTCCTGGCCCATCATGTATTACCTGAAAAATTTTCTGAACTTACCAAAGAGGTTTTGAAATGGTTCTCCAAGGTAAAACAGCTCCCTTCTTGGAACAACACCAAGACTACACCCGCCCAAAACTTACCATCCCCTGCTGAGGTTCCAAAGGGACTAGTTCCAAAACCCAGGGGAGGTTACCAGTTGGCCCCCAAAGAGAAACAACGTCAAGTCCGCAAAGGACTGTGTCTCTACTGTGGGCAATCAGGTCATTCTTCCAAGGATTGCCAGGCACTCTCCAAGATAAAATCCTCTTCAGGCCATCTTCTTTCAACCACAGATGCCAATAAATCTTCAACTCAGTCTAACACTTTTTTGCCTGTTTTTCTAGACCACAAATTTGGCACTACGGCCAGCTACACACTGATTGACACAGGAGCAATGGAAAACTTCATTGATCAAGACCTTGTGACTTCTTTAGGGTTTGAGACCTCAGGACTAGCCTCCATAAGACTTGCCAAAGGTACCCCTGCCCAAGCAGGACGTCTTGTCAAACCCCTCCACGCTCAGATGGGGACAACTCATACCACCTACCCATCTCTACGCTCTTTAACTTGGCTTTCCCGTTAGTCTTGGGATTTCCCTGGTGTCAAGAATCCAAGTTGCAGTTCAACTGGGACACCAACTCAGTCATGCTTCACTCCCACAGACAACCAACCACAGTGCCTCTCAAAAAACCTTATCATCAAGTACCAAAGAACTTCACAGCGTACTTAAACTCCTTACTTCTTGTGGGAGACCCAGCACCTGATTCTATTCCGGAGGAAATTCAAGACTTAAAGGAGGCATTTAGCAAGGAACTCTGCTCCGTCCTTCCTGAAAGAAGACCATCTGATCTTAGAATTGACTTGATACCAGGCTCCTCCCCCATCTGGGGAAAACTTTACCCCATGAACCAAGCACAGGGAATTGCAATGAAGGCTTACCTTGATGAAAACTTAGCAAAAAGGTTTATGCGTTGATCCAACTCCCCATGTTCATCACCCATGTTCTTTGTAGGGAAAGCTGGCTGTACCCTGAGGCCAGTAGTGGACTTCACCAAACTAAACACCATAACAATTAAGAATCAAAACCCCTTATCATCTGCTGAGTCCCTGACCAACCAACTTACCCACGCCAAGGTGTTTTCCAGGCTAGATCTCTGCAGCACTTGTAATCAGATATGTACTGTAAATTCAGAACCTGAACATAAAAATGCGGGATTGTCAAATCCTTGGTCCAAATTTTGAATCACTTTTGCGGGATAGCCTTTTTTAATTAAATTGAATTCTTTGTATTTCTATTTGAATTTTTAAAAATGCAGGAACTCATAGACACTTTGCAAAGTTCAAGTCAAACTGCATATTTCCAACGGACAAAATGAATTAACTGGAATCAGATTTGAAGCGTTCAAATCCATCAACCATTTTCATTAAGTTTACTATGTTTTTTGAAATTGTGGGATTGTCAAATCCAAGAACCAAATTTCAAATCACTTATGAATGTCACTAGTAAACTCAGATATTAATTGCAGGAACTGAAATCCAAATTGAATGTACAACAAGAAATTAGAACAAATCAACCCAAATCATGAAGCTCCACTCTGGATAAAATCAAATGAAAATACAATCTCAACAACCATATTTATACATGAAATTAAGTAAAATGTAAAATTGTCTAAACAGGAAATGATGCAATATTCTGCACTCTAAATCACTAATATAGCAACCATAAACTCATATAATGATTTATGAGCTACTCTCCTGATGACGCAGAAATTTTTTAAAAGTTTTTTGGCCCCCGGCGTAGCCAAGGGGCCAACAAAACTTCTTTTCAAGGAAGAAAGGAGAGGAAAAGATAAACTATCAGTTTACTGCACTATGTATTCATGTACTGCTATTAAGGATACTTGATTACAGTAGATTTCAGAAAATACTAATAATAAAATAGAATTATATATTACAATCTGTTTTTACCATGTTGCCTTTTCCTTGGTGTGTTGATAGTTCATTTGCTGTTGATAAGGTATTTGCATTTAATTGGATGGTTTCACCTCCAGTTGCCTTGGCAATAGGAAATCAAGCCGCCTCTGCAACCACAGTTGGTCTTGGGAAGGCGGCTTGATTTCCTATTGCCAAGGCAACTGGAGGTGAAACCATCCAATTAAATGCAAACACCTTATCAACAGCAAATAAACTATCAACACACCAAGGAAAAGGCAACATGGTAAAAACAGATTGTAATATATAATTCTATTTTATTATTAGTATTTTCTGAAATCTACTGTAATCAAGCATCTAAATTTTAGCTGTCCTAAAATGGAATAGGGTGACTTTTGAGAATGCCTACAATTCCTAAAAGAATTATCACAAATCTACTCTATATCTTTTAGCATCCTTTTTGAGACACCAATAAATTATATTTATTTCAAATTCCTCGCAATTATGATTTGAAGCTTGGTTCTTGGATTTGACAATCCCACAATTTCAGATTTGTTAAATTTTCCATGATGTCTATGATTTGTTTGAAATAATTGAAATCTCAGATTGTACATTAGAATCCTGCATTTCTGATTCATGTATCCCACATTTGTTTGCTGAGTTTTGTCTTTTGTTAGTTGAGTTATCTGCTCAAGAGATTTGAAATTTGCCAATTTACATAAACCAAAAAAGTCAAATTAAATCATTAATTTTATTTAATATTTTAATTTTCACTCAGCTGAGTTGCCCAAAAAAGTGATTTGAAATTTGGACCAAGGATTTTTTTGCAAGTGACAAACTCTTATCAACTATGCTTATCAAAAGCCCCAACTATGAAACTCGAACCCCGGCATCTCGCGGGCCGCCAGCCCGCAGGGCCAGCCGCCCACAGTTTTTTGGGCTCAAATCAGAACAGGATTTGACTTCAGAAAATCCTTTTAAGCTTGATGAACCAAATTTACCTACGCCAATACTCTCCACACTAGAGGTTCCTGATAAAACAGCCAATCAACAGGCAGGTCCAGCCACTGATTCCGAAATAACTTGGGCCCGCACAGAAGGGGAAACAGAGAATTTTCCCATAGAACACAGGCCACCCAGAGGCGACCAATCCCACAACCTGACTAGGGAATTTGAGCTTCCTCAGTTTGAACCAGCCAATGAAATAACCCCCACAATTGATGCCACCAAAGACTGGGAAGACCTGGTAATTGGGAAAACCTGGGCTGACAGAATTTGTGAAAGTTTTACCATGACAGATGGGCATACTTATACCCTGGGCCGCCAGGAAGATGCCCATTGTCATCCTTGCAATAAAATGACATGAACCTTTGGTTCAACCAGATCATACCATACTTGTTATTAGTTTTACTTCATCTGCAGTCTACTCCTTGCGGCTCCCTCCCCGTGCTCACTACCCCAAGAAACCGCGGACCAGCCGCCCAAACTTTACCGTCCACCAGGAGCTCCCTTTGGCCTCGTATATTTTACTGAGTACCCACCCAACCCGGCTATTTGGAGTTTACTCTGGAGGAGATCTTAATCCACAACCCTGAAGCTAGAACTAGAGAGACAGAAGTCCTATACAGAGAAGGCATCAAAATTATCTGGCCCCCTTTGTTATTCTGTGACAAGTATAATTTCCTGCCCGCATAATTGGTTCCAATGACACCGCCCCTCACCCTGCGGCCTGACCACCTGCAAGAATCCGTTGCCACTGATGAATCCACTTCCACCCAGATATTTGGGGTGATGTATATCACCCTCACTGGATTGATTGATTCAATGGTGCCTACAAGCGGACCTTGGGCAGTCCTTGGAAAATTGTTATCTTATATTGTAAAGTTAGCCCCAATCCTGTGGTGGGCTCTCCCTGCTGGGCCCGCGGGCTGTCCGCCCACAAGTTCTCAGGAACCCCCCACAGGTTGAATCCCTGACAGATTTGACAATCCCGCATTTTTACATTCAGGTTCTGAATTTACAGTATTTGTGGTTCTTAATTTATTATTTATAATGAAAAATATCTATGCAAATTATTTTATGTTATTCATAAAATATACAACATTTTATTGATTATGGGAATGTCAATAATGTAAAAGAATATGTTATTAATTATAAAGCAAAAGAAATAATATCAATTTTAATAAGTTGTCACAAAGAAAGGTTTTTATTTTACTCATCAAAGGACGAGTAGTGGAGGGAATGGCTGACATGTACGTCGTTGTCATCTTTGCCTGTGAAAGGGACAGCATCAGAGGTAATGGGGAGGGAATGTGTTGTGGTTTGGGTGTCAGGGTTGGAAGGCGGGTGGCTTGGTCTTGATGGGGTGTTGGAGAGGCAGTGTTTGTTGACTGAGAAGGGGCAGCAAGAGCTGATTGCTTCAATTGCTCAAATTCTTCTTCTGTTACATATGTGGGCTTGACAAACCAAATGAATGGGCATGTGGGGAGGCAGGAGTTCTTTCAGGACTTATCACTATCACTTGCATAGAATATGACAAGATCATATAAATCCTGGACAAATATGGAAGGGAAAAGCTCATACCCCCTCTCAATTTGGGCACACAGTTCATTGTATGTGGCAGTCTTTAAGCGCCTGAGAGATGAACCAAAATTGTAAAGACATACATTTGCAAGATGCATGTCAGTGTGGTTGATGGTGTAGGACCAACAGGTATGCCCTGCAGCCCTAATTTCCTTGGTTGCCCATTCCTGCTGCTCCATCTCCACACTCAGTACAATTGTGTACACCGCTTGTTGGATAGCCCACTCCTCCAGAATGTCCTTGAGCTCCGTCTGGTATGCATACCCATCTGCGGTGTTTGATATTGCTGAGTAATAATTGACACCCAATGGTAAACTTTCAACAAAACCACAACAAATTTATACAAGATTGGGCTGTGCTTGTAGATGTCAGATTAGATATGCTTTTCTCCATAATCTTGGATGCTTGCAGAAATCTTGACATACAACAAGGAGATGATATCATTTTGCGTCCTCATTGACCTCTCTTTAATAAAATTAATAATGGTTGAATTGTATGGGTTTATACTCATCAAACTGGGACCACTGAGATCTTGATTGGAAAAGATTCTAGCAGCAACCACAACTCTGTGCATTCACAAATTGACTGTTCTTTTATTTGTGAAAATGCCATGAAGCCCCAGTTGAGATGAACCTGGACCAGGGGAATCCACAGGTCTCGTTCCATGATGGCCATCATAAGGGGATGTGCTTTTTTCTATCAGCTGACGTACAGGCACCAGTTGGGGTCTTCTTGGGAGGGGGGCCAGAATTGGCGTGGGCTTGCAGGGTTGCAACCACAATGGACTTTGCAAAACCCATCACAGACGCAATTTCCCCAAGGAACATAAGCATCCCTTGCTTTTCAACCATTTTGAGAATAATTTCTGGGGTGATCAATTTTCTTCTGCGTCTTGCAGGCTGATTGGCTGGAGGTGGGATGTGTCTGTCTTGGGAACTGGACATTGTCATCTGATTGGCTGTTTCTGGATTCTGGCTTCCCTGGGTGGCCCCTTGGCTCAATTGGCCAATTCCAGATGCTAGTGTTGATACATGATTTGAGTTAGCAGCTGCCTGTGTGTGATGAGCAAACAGGGCCATTCTTGAGGACACAGGAGAAAGAACACATTGCTGGGTAATGCTTGGGGAGGGGCCTGCAGGTTGGGTGTGACCATAGACAGAGGCTTCACTGTTGGAAGACCCAGCGTAGCCCTGCATGATTTTGTCAAGGCCAGGGAACAGCTAGTTTATTAGGTTGTTATTAAAAGAAGGAATAATAAATTTTATATTAAAAATTAAACTCAAAAAGAAAAGTGTATATTTTAGTCAATTTTATTGTTAAGTATGTTAAGTCAGTGAATAGTAAGATCTAAATTTTAGCTGTTCTAAACTGGAATAGGGTATTTTTGAGAATGCCTATGATTCCTAAAAGAATTATCACAAATCCACTCTAGATCCTTTGACTTCCTGTTTGAGATGCCCATAAATATTATTTATTTCAAATTCACCTCATTTTTGATTTGAAATTTGGTTCTTGGATTTGACAATCCCACAATTTTGGATTCATTAATTTTTACGTGTTGTCTATGATTTGTTAGACATACAGGAAATCTTAAATTGTACATTAGAATCCTGCATTTCTGATTCATGTATCCTGCATTTATTTGCTGTGTTTTATATTTTGTTAGTTGAGTTATCTGCTCAAGAGATTCAAAATTTGCCTATTTAAATAAACCAAAAAAATCAAATTAAATGGTTGATTTTATTAAATATTTTAATTTTCACTCAACTGAGTTGCCCACAAAAGTGATTGTCAAGATTTCTGGATCTTGAAGAAGAGATATTATGTTTATTAGTCATTATGTTGTAGGATGGGATAGGGAATCTGTATGGCACAGATGTGCTTCAATTGGC
Organism: Entomophthora muscae; assembly: GCA_014839935.2. Taxonomy (NCBI): domain Eukaryota; kingdom Fungi; phylum Entomophthoromycota; class Entomophthoromycetes; order Entomophthorales; family Entomophthoraceae; genus Entomophthora; species Entomophthora muscae. The sequence continues at coordinate 61,502 of QTSX02005946.1, read as the reverse complement.
GTGACAACGGCAGAGGTCTGTTGTTGAATGACCCAAGAGAATTTGCAAAGTCCTGTGGTCCATTGGGACGTGACACCAGCTGTGGTGGTTTGGCAGGAGTTTCACAAGTATCAATAAGCTTGTTCTTACTGTACTTTGACACCTCTACTATTTGGACTAGTAGAGATGTTGAGGGTATGAAAATTGTATCTCTTCCAAGTGATCTTGAAAGGCCCCTTTATAGTTGACAGCTAGCGGCCAAACTGGCGTCTAGCTGCAGACAACTCTTACTAGCTAGCCTATCATCTCCAAGCTACTAGTCTCATCCCCCAGAGTTGGATCCCAAAACCCAAATAGGGTTTGGGATGAGGTAATATTCTAGGCTGCTGATTTACCCTCTTCAGCCTAGATATTCCTTGACTTAGTTACGGCAACTAAGTTGACACCCATTGGCTGAACTGGCGTCTATGCTTGGCATAATGAAAACTGCAGACGGGCGGTTTGCCATCTCACTTCTCGGTGAAACAGGTGTTGAATTCCCCAATATTCTCTGGGTTGGGTTTGCGTCCTTATCTGGAATCCGGAATCCTTAGCGTCTAATTATAGAAGCTTCTGGATTGACCCGTGACCTGAGACCCAGAATGTCTCAGGTGCTTCTGACTTGTAACTATATCAACCTTATTATAGTTCCCCCGTATTCCGGAATAGCCGTTTCACTCTGGCTGTATTCCGTCCACTATCAACTCATGTCTTGTGATGGGAATATGGATCAGTCAACCCTGATAGACCAGGATTTCCTGACAGTGATTCAAAATTTGGACCAAGGATTTGACAATCCTGCATTTTTACGTTTAGGTTCTGAATTTACAGTATACACTGTATAAACGTTAGCCAATATAGTGATTATCATTGATTACATAGTGTGTAATCACTAAATCATCAATTGTATATTACTCATTCCATCCTACTAGACATTGTATCAACTCAGTCCCACCCAGCTTGATGGACATATATGAGTATATCAAACAAGTGATTTGCATATGGCTAGGAAATACCAAGTTTGGATCAGCATCACAAGGCGTATAATTGGTTCCTTATTGGTTTGGGTCAGTATTACATGGCAGATAATCCACAAGTCAATATTGGATCAAGCCAGCTATTATAAAGAGTATAATCCTCAATTCAAACCGTCAAATTAATAAGCAGAAGGCTCTCCAGACAGAAAAGAATCACTGATTAAGCCCTAGAAATGGAAAACAGGAATACCAGAATTCTACCTTCTAATGTAGGAGGACAGAACAGGGACCATTTCTAAGTGTCAACCAAATACGGCGTAGTTTCATTGTGCAATAATAGGTGCATAAGGATACAGCCAATTAATAACTGTCAGCAGGCTAGCTCAAGGAGAGTGCAGGCTGTAGCTGAAGTGCCATGTACACCTTGCTAAGGCCAGTAGCAGCACAGATGCCAAGGACAGCCAATCAGGATAGGCACAGCCAGCAAAGATAGACCTATTGCAAAGGTAGCCACTTAAAACTATCTGAAAGGACAAGAACAAGGGTTGTTGCAGTATATAGTGATACAGACACCTGAAAGGATGCCAACAAGTTCTTAGTTACACCTGGATAGATTGCAGCCGCTGGCTAGATTGTACTCCAGTCCCAATAAACATAATTAACTTCAAGTTCTATTATATTGTAGTCTGTAATGCTCTTGCATAGGATTAGGTAGAGTACATTGGAAAGGCTAACATCTATCTGTAGCTTTGAAAATACCAGCAATAACACAAGTTGCTCAACAGTTACCTCTATACTAACCATCAAGTATGAAGGGGTTAACCACCAAATCTACCCTGTCTCTGTGGACCAACTCGTAAAAGATCATGTCTTTGTATGCATCACAGAGACTTGTGAAGAGCAGTACAACCTTAAAAAACAATTGATTATAACTATTGCCAATACAAGGTCATACACTTCAAGGACCACCAGGACACAACCACTCCCCAAAAACAGGAAATCATGGACTGTCATCCTTAAATCTTCAAGGAAGAGTTACCAGGATCATCCCCAGAAAAGCACATGCAGCACACCATTCAGATCAAGGGAGCAGTGCCTAAGGCACAATCCCTATATTGCCTCACCCCAAATGAAGACAGCACATTGCACACATACCTCAAGGAAGCATTAGAAAAAGGGCTTATCCGCCCCTCACAATCTCCTTTTGGTGCTGCTATATTCTTTGTGGCAAAGAAGGACAGAATCCTTAGACTTGTTAATGACTACCAAGCACTAAACAAGGTTACCTTCAAGAATTGCTACCCACTCCCACTTATCAACAATCTCTTTGACGCCTTTGAGGGGCAACTGTCTTCTCCAATATTGATCTGACAGCAGGCTACAACCAAATCCAAATCAAAGAAAAAGACATAACCAATACTGTCTTTGCACTAAGTATGGTTCCTAAAAATGTGTTGTGCTCAACTTTGGGATGACAAACACACCATCAACCTTTGTTACCTTCATGAATGAGGCATTTCCCCCCACATTGGCAAACATGTACGGGTATACCTAGACAACATAATTTTGTATAGCCCCTCAGTAGAACAACATCACAGAGACTTGGAAGCAGTCTTCAAAACACTGACACAGCACAAACTATTGGCCAAAACATATCAATTCCAGTTTTCCTGCAAATAGTTACCATTCCTCAGGCACATAGTGTCAAAAGATGGCATGAAACCTGACAAAAAAGATTCAAGCCATCTGCAAAATGCTGCCACCCAAGGACAAAGCAGAGCTCCACATCTTATTAGGGATGATAGCTACGTCCCAAGGTTCATACCCAACTGTGGCGTCCTGACATCCCCTTATCTGCAATAACAGGCATCAAATCCAAGTTTGCATGTACTCTGCAGCGTGACCTTTGCTTCCGCTGCCTCAAGGAAAAGCTGACGTTTTCCCCCATCCTTCAATACCCCAAAAGAGAAGGAGATTATCAGATAGAAAAAATGCATCAGATGCCTCCATTGGAGGGGTACTTAGAATCAAAACAGATAACAGTGACTTCCTACCAGTGGCCTAAAAGTTGCATAAGCTAATTGATGGTGAGTGCCACTACCAAATTTCAATAAGGAGCTGCTGGCTATTGTCTATTGCTTTGTAAAGTGGCACTGCTACCTGGAGTGTCAGGAAGAATTCACTTCTCTAACTGACCATAAGTCTCTCATTTACTTCAAAACCCAGGCCAACTTATCCAGGCGCCAAGTGTGCTGGATGGAGTTCCTGGAAAGATTCAACATGAACATTCAATATAGGCCAGGGCCCAAGTTGATCATGGCCAATGCCCTTTCCCGCCTGTATATCCAAGCCACAAGAGGCAAAAATGGGCTGGTCCCTGACTGGCCTCTCCTGGTACTCCAAACCAAGAATGAGGGTTTCCCTCTGGGTACCACTAATGTCATAAAAAAGACTGTCATCAAAAACAAACATTTCTTTACCAATGTATACAGCAGACTGCATCAAAAAATGACCAAATGAAGAACTATCCTGTACATTCCCACACATCAAAGGGTCAATACCATCTTGTGTTACCATTGAGACCTGGGCCATACAAAGAGCCGCAATCTCTATGAATTCATAAAACACAAGGCATGGTGGCCAACCCTGTACAGAGATGTGCAGGAGGTCCTTGAGCAATGTGAAGTATGCAAAAAGTTTGTGAAGAGCAATACTCCCCAAAATCTGTGTTGCCAATTTTTTCTCAACTACCCTTCAAGGTGTGGGTCCTTGACATTGTCAGGCCAATGCCAGGGAAACATAACAATAAAAAGTATATCATCACCACCATTGACTTTGCCACTTGCTGGCCAGTAGCACAAGCGGTGAAGACACATACTGGCAACAACGTCTGACACTTCATTGGCAAGGAGATTATTAGAAAGTTTGGTAAACCAGAACTACTGATCACAGATGGAGGCAAAGAATTGACCTCAGAAAGCACTAACATTTACCTCACAAAGAATGGAGTCAAACACACTGTAACCACACCTTATCATCCTCAGGCCAATGGCCAAGTTGAGCAATTAAATGGCAGCTTAGTACAGGCCCTTGCCAAACTCACAGCTGGGAGACCTGAGGACTGGGCCAAGCAACTACCAACTGCACTCCTTGTATGCCACACCTGAGTGAACAGATCCACTGGGAAGAGCCCCTTTGAGCTCGTATATGGCACGCAACCAAAAATTATCCAAGCTCTTATGGGGCCAAAGTTGGAAATATCCAACAAAGTTTCCCCTTGTCCAGCACCCCATGTACTACAGGCCAATAGTGACCAGTTAGAAAAGGAAGAAAGACATCTTTGAGACAAACTTGTTCCTATTGTTGTAACTGTGCTGTTTTAGAAGAGTTACAAGGGGAAAAATATTTAGAAACTAGATAATAATCTTTATTGTGAGATAGTGATTATATAGTTCATGTGAATCAAGGATAATAGGAACAAGATTGGTGATTGCACGGCTGGATGGAAGAAGGGGGTGGCTTGATCCTGATAATGAGTCAAGCGCCAAATTGAGGTATCCACTGTAAAGGATCATCATCTGTTCATGTTGTTGGATTTGGTAATTCAAGTTGACTTCCTAGTCTGGCTTTGGGTGACCGGATAATCAGATTGGGGGTCACAAACCCGCTTGGTTGGAACCTTGCTGGCGGGTCAAGCCTGCGGTTTTGACACCCCCCCAGCTGAAGGTTGGCCTCCTCTGGGGGCAGGTTGTCAGGGAGGTTGTCAGGGGCCCAGGCGCCATATTGAACCAGTTGTTGTTTGGTTGCGGGCAGGGCAGTTTCTTGTTGTTTCTGTCTTGCTTTGCAGGGTCGTAGGCAATCATGGTGTAAGGTCTTGTCTTGCTTACGTTTCCCAAGCCCTTGCACAAGGTAAGTGTTATTGTTGTTTATCTTCAGAATGATTGCTGGCCCCACCTTTTCAGGTTGCAACTTGCTCTTGTCAACGTTCATGACCCATACTTTGTCCCCAACTTCATGTCTATTGCAGATGAGAACAAATGTCCTTTGTAGGTGTTCATCTTCTTTGGTTGTTTGCTTGCTGTTAGCCTCTACTACTTGAGGATCTGAGCGAGGGGGGACTTGACTTGGAATTTCCAATTTAGGTTCTGTCAATGCTTGAATGATATTTGGCTGTGTGCTGTATACCAGTTCAAACGGGCTTTTTCCAGTGGATCTGTTCACTTGGGTTTGGCACACAAGTAATGCAGTTGGTAGCTGCTTATACCAGTCTTCAGGTCTCCTGGCGGTGAGTTTGGCTAGGGCTTGCACAAGGCTACCATTAAGCCGCTCTACGCGTTCATTGGCCTGTGGGTGGTATGGTGTTGTGACGGTGTGTTTGACTCCATTCTTGGTGAGGTATACATTGGTGTCTTTGGAGGTTAACTCTTTGCCTCCATTGGTTATCAGGAGTTCTGGCTTTCCAAACTTGCTGATTATTTTTTTGCCAATAAATTGTCGAATGTCATTGCCGGTGTGTGCCTTCACTGCTTGGGCTACTGGCCACCTTGTTGCAAATTCAATGGCAGTGATGATGTACTTTTTGTTGTTGTGCTTTCCTGGCATGGGGCCAACAATGTCAAGAGCCCATACTTTGAACGGTAGTTGGGTACAAATGGGGAGTACAGACTTTGGTGGGGTTTTGCTCTTAGAAAACTTTTTGCATACCTTGCACTGGTCTAAAACTTCCTGGACATTGTGGTATAGGGTTGGCCACCAGGCTTTATGCTTTAGGAACTCATATAAATTTTGACTCTTAGTATGTCCAAGATCTCTGTGGTAGCAAAGAATGGTGTCAACTTGCTGATTTGTGGGGATGTAGGGAATGGTTGTGCCATCTGTCATCTTTCTGTGAAGGGTCCCATATACGTCAGCAAAGAGGTGTTCATTCTTGATGACCGTTTCTTTGGTGATGTCAGTTGTGCCTGCAAGGAATCCTTTGTATTTTGTACGTAGCACTAAGAGAGGCTAGTCTGGGTCAAGCCCATTCTCTCCTCTTGAAGCATGGACATACAGGCGGGACAGGGCGTCTGCCATGGCAAGCTCAGCCCCAGGTTTGTACTGGATGAGCATGTTAAACCTCTCTAATATTTCCATCCACCGCGCTTAGCGGCGTGACAGATTTGCTTGAGTCTTGAAATAAATGAGTGACTTGTGATTGGTTAGTGCTGTGAATTCTTCCTGCCGCTCTAGGTAACAGCGCCATTTGACTAGGCAGTGTACGATGGCCAGCAGTTCCTTGTCGTGGATAGGATATTGGCATTTACCATCTGTCAGTTTTCAAAATTCTTAGGCTACGGGCAGGAAGTCACCGTCACTATTCTTAATTTGTAGTACTACCCCAATGGATGCATCTGAGGCGTTGGTTTCCATCTGGTATTCCCCGTCTTGTTTGGAGTATTGCAGGATGGGAGCTGTCGTGAGCTTTTCTTTGAGGCGTCTAAAACAGAGGTCACATTGGGGAGTCTATACAAACTTAGACTTGATGCCTGTTATGGCAGACAAGGGGGCAGTCAAGACACCACAGTCAGGTATGAAGCGTCGTACATAGGCCACCATTCCCAAGAAAGTGCGGAGTTCTGACTTGTCCTTGGAGGGGGTGGCATCTTGCAGATGGCCTGTAACTTTTGACTGTCAGGTTTGATGCTGTCTTTTGAGACTATGTGTCCCAAGAAGGGTAGTTGCTCCCAGAAGAATTGGCATTTGGATGGTTTTGCCAATGGTTTGTGTCATGCCAAGGTTGCAAAGACCTCTTCCAGGTCTTTGTGGTATTGTTCCACCAAGGGACTGTAGACAATGATGTTGTCCAGGTACACTAGGGCATGTTTGCCTATGTGTGGCGCAAACACTTTGTTCATGAAGATTAAAAAGGTGGACAGGGCATTGGTCATGCCAAAGTTGAGTACCACACATTTTTAGGAACTGTACTTAGTGCAGAAGGCTGTTTTGGGGATGTCTTCCTCCTTGATACAAATCTGATTGTAGCCTGCAGTTAGATCAATCTTGGAGAAGACAGTGGCTCCTCCCAAGGCGTTGAAAAGGTTGTCTATCAGCAGCAGTGGGTAACAATTCTTAATGGTGACTTTGTTTAAGGCGCAGTAGTCTATGACCAGGCGTAAGGTACCGTCCTTTTTAGCCACAAAGAATACGGCGGCCCCAAAGGGAGACTGTGAGGGGCAGATAAGTCCTTTTTCCAATGCCTCTTTGAAATAGGCGCATAGGGCGTTGTCCTTGTTTGGGGTCAGTCTGTAGATAGGGTGTGCCTTGGGTACAGCCCCCTTGAGTTGGATGGAGTGTTGAATGTGTTTCTCAGGGGGCAGCCCAGGTAACGCTTCCTTAAAGATTTCTGGATGGCAGGCCACAATTTTGTGGTCCTGAGGCATGGAGGTATTCTGGTGATCCTTGAAGTGTATGATCTCGTACTAGCAGGAGTCCCAGTAAATTGCCTTCAGATTTTCCTTCTTGTCCAAGGTCTCTGTGATGCGTACAAAGATGTGGTCACGTAGGAGTTGGTCCACAGAGTCAGGGTAGATCTGGTGGTTGACGCCTTCACGCTTGATGGTCAACACTGAGGTTGCCCAGTCCATGTGGGGGTTGTTTTTCTGTAACCAGTCTAGTCCCAGTACAATGTCAAACTTGGGGAAGTCAATGACAGGACCTTGGATGATGGAGTGGAGGTTCTCAAGCATGACAGAGAAGGGGGCAGTTTCCCTTGTCACGGCAATGTGGTGTTCATCAGCCAGGACCACATTTTTAATCTGCAAAGGATTAGTGGCCATCTTGAACTTATTCACAAAGCTACTGTTGACTAAGGTTCAATTGGCGCCCGAGTCCAGGAGTGCTGAGCCTGTGTAACTGCAAAAGCGGAAAGGGTAAGACATCAATTTATTGGGATGTCTGGCAATGGTGTATAGTACCGGGTCCTCCAAGGGCACTTGGATCATTGGGCATTGGTCTACGCCCTCAGGTTGGTATTCATTTTTGGGCGAGTCCGGAGTTGCGTGGGGAGAGCTTGGCTCGCTTAGTGCTCTCCCTGGGCTTTCCCTGCATCTTGGTTGCCTTGTATGGCAGTGACACGGAAATGGGTGCAATTTGATTGGCCATTGTTTCCATTTCCATGCCCATTTGAACCCGTAGGTTTGTGATTGGCGCTATTTCTGTTGCCTCCAGGAGGTGATTGAGCAGAGCGCCTGCTTGGATGGGAATCCTTGGGCCTCTCTTGTTTCCCTGTCTGTGCCTTGGGCAGCGCGTTGGATGTTTGTTCTGCTTTTTCTGCTTCATGGTACAGGCTTTGCAGGTTGGTCACCTGATCCAGGTTCACATGCCTCATCACGTGCAACTTGAGGGCGTCATAGTACATGAGGTGTGTGGCTGGGGTGTCAAAGGCCATGTCGGATGGAGCACAAAGACGGAGTTCCTTGTAGGCGCAGGTGAGTTCTTTAACGGTGCCTGTCTGGGTCAGGTTCTTTACTTGGCGTATGATCATGAGTGTGGTGTCCTTAAGTACAAATCTTGCCAGGAAGTCCTGCTTAAAGGTATCCCAGTTCTTGTCAGTGTGCTCTTTGTGCCACTTGTCACACCAGGTGCCAGCGTCATGGGTCAGGCAAATGGAATTTTCCACAATCCAAAATTGCTGTGGGCATTCCATCTGAGCCAGCTTGCTCTGAGCGGACTGGATCCATGCAGCCGCGTTGTCGTTGTTGGCCCCGGCAAAGGGTTCCAAGGCGGCGCTTTGAAGCCTTTGCGCTACATAGGCGGGCATGGTGGTTTCATCAGCTGGTTGCGGCATTGAGGAGGGAGCCTGAAAGAAACCTTGCACAGACATGGCGTTAAAGGCAGGTAGCAGGATTACTGTGTTTTGGTATAGGACAAAACCATCAGGTATCTTGGTACCAGGAGTATACAGAGTCCAGTTGGGCGGGAGGCCAGACATGATTCTGTTGAGGATTTGTTGGCTGCAGCATGTGCGTGCAACAGGCAGAATTTTTCAAGATAAGGTAGGATGGAGAACCTACCTGTGCTACCAATGTTGTAACTGTGCTGTTTTAGCAGAGTTACAAGGGGAAAATATTTAGAAATTAGATAATAATCTTTATTTGGAGATAGTGATTTTATAGTTCATGTGAATCAAGGATAATAGGAACAAGATTGGTGATCACACGGCTGGATGGAAGAAGGGGGTGGCTTGATCCTGATAATGAGTCAAGCGCCAAATTGAGGTATCCACTGTAAAGGATCATCATCTGTTCATGTTGTTGGATTTGGTAATTCAAGTTGACTTCCTAGTCTGGCTTCAGGTGACCAGATAATCAGATTGCAGGTCACAAACCTGCTTGGTTGGAACCTTGCTGGCGGGTTGAGCCTGCAGTTTTGACACTATTCACGCTAGACACAAAGTTGGGGACAAGGTCTGGGTAATGAATACAGATAAAAGAAAGCTACAGCCCAAGAAAGTAGGCCCCATCATCATACTAAAGGTAAACAAAAACAACATTTACCTGGTACAAGGACTTAGCAAGCGCAAATAAGACAAGGTCCTACACCACAATTGGTTACAGCCCTGTAAGGCCCAACAGAAGCAACATGAGGCCGCACTGCCCGCAACCAAGCAACAACTAGTTCAGTATGGCACCCAGGGTCCCAACAACCTCCCTGATGACCTTCCTCCAGACGAGGACAACCTTCAGCCGGAGGGGGGTGTCCAAACAGCAGGGGTGACCCGCCAACAAGGTTTTAACTAAGCGGGTTCAAGACCCGCAATCCAACTTCCCAGTGACCTGTGGCCAAACAAGGAAGTCAACTCAAATTCCCAAAATTGACATGAACAAACAATGATCCTATATGGTGGATGACTCAATTTGGCGCCTGTTCCTTTACCAGGAACAAGCCACCCCCTTCACCATTCAACCAAATGATCTACATAATTATGTTCCTCTTAAGGTGATTCAGCACAACTATATAAGCTCTATCTCCAAATACAGATAATTATCTAGTTTCCAAATATTTCCCCCTTTTAACTCTGCTAAAACAACACAGCTACAACATTAATGTATTTGATTTTTAGTTTAATTTAAATTAGTTAATTATATGCTTATTGTTTTTAGGGAAGTTGTCTGTAATCCAAATTCAAAACCTTAATGATAAACTTCAAGCCAATCTGGAGCAGTATGTGAAAGTGATTATTGTGACATAAAGGGCTATTCAAAGAAATTTGATTCATGGGCACTAATTAATCTGATTAGCTGGTTGTTTTGCCATTATGCTATATTGCCGCTGTGGCAAGTTGTTTATGAAATAGTGCTCAATCAGTAACCAGGCTAGCACTAGTCTGAAAATAAAATACCACAATGGCAATGAAGCACAATTGCAAAATAACCAGCTAATCAGATTAATTAGCACACATGTATCAAAGAATTATTGAATGACCCTTTATGTCACAACAATCACTTTCACATACAGCTCCAGATTGACTTAAAGTTTATCATTGAGGTTTTGAATTTGGATTAGCAACAACTTCTCTAAACACAATAATCATATAATTAGCTGATGTAAAATAAACCAAACATAAAATCCATTATTATTTTGTTACAAGGGGCTATTAAAAAAATTGAAAATAAATATGTTCTGGATCTAGATACACAGCATATTAAACATATAACCATATATAGAAATAAGCTGTCAGGACCAAGAATTTAAATCTCAACTGATATTCTCTATTCTGCTGATATTTATTCCAAGGCTTCTGTTTGTTTGCTTGTTTGTTTCTCCTTTACCATTTTTGGTTGCTTATATTTCTGTGAATACTGAATTATTTCAGCCTAAACTGGTGTCAGCCAAAAGCCCTCAATCCCAGCTTTCAGAATCTTACTTTTGATAATATATTTTTGATTTGAAATTATAAGTTAATCTTGGTTAAATATAATTCCCCTATCATCTCTTTTTCATAGAATTGGGTATAAAAGCTCTCACAGTTCTATTATTCCCAGCAATTCAATCCCCTCCTGTTTAGGCTCATCAATAAAACTATTTTCTCAATCCTAGCTATATATTTTTTATCCTCAAGAAATGGTAATTTATTGGTAATGGTTGAGCACAGGCTTTGATACAACTGCAGCTGTTGTTGAAAAAGTCTGAAGTCTTACAGAAAGAGGGATATTATATAGTATCATGGCAAGCCACATAGTGTTCATGTATGTCATGGCAGTCATGGGGCTTTTCCAAGTATTGTTCTTCATAGTATTTGAAATATTTGATTATTGTATAATGTTGGAGTGTGGCATTAGTATCACCTATCATATCATTTCTTGTAGAAATGATTACCCAAGAGGGAGTAATTGAAGATGTTACAACACTAATTTAATGGTGGTCATGGCAAATGATATAACCCTGCAGTTTTACAAACCTACTAAATTTATTTATTTTTAATTTAACGTAGAAACTGCACCACGAATCAAATTGGTTTGGTCACGTTACTTTTTTTTAATTTTTTCAATCAAGTTTCAATTTCATCTATTTTAAATTTAAATTGCTCAAAGTAATATTAGATGCTCTGAAAACGACTCAATGATTCTGGAATGGGTTTACATCTAATTTCTTAAATGGATTCGGATGGGAATCAAGAGCCTGGGTAAACTCGATCCGTAGCCAAAATAATGCTGTCTTTTCAAAAACTCATTGTTTAAGTATACTCATAGCTGACTTTATTATTTGCGATTTCACAAGACACTTTTCCAAAGCAGTTTTAAAAAAATAGCAATGAGCAGATTGCTTGTACAGAGGATCTTTTTACCAAAAAGTAGTATATTCGGTATGTGAAATTTAAATCTTCTGCGTTAAACGCCCAGTAGCTTCCAAGGCATAACTGTTTTTTAGTTTTATCTAGTAAATTAATCGTTTTTATTTAATAAGATGAAAAGAGAACTCATTTTAGGCTTTTATCATTCTTGAAGATATTTAAAAAAAGACAGGCACTAATTTTATTCAGGTCAGCAGGCTGCTTATCATTTACGAAAGAAACCCAAGAAGTTTGTAGCTTTGCCACGTAAGTCTAGCCATTTACTATCTTCGATTTGTGGGGATTGTATCCTTTTTTGATTCTGCATTTTTCTTTGGTGGTGTTGCTTTTTTCTTACTATCTGATTAGTTTATCCAACCTTTGATAAGTTTTTCGCTCCAATTACCAAGGATGTCCCTGCTGGAGTGAATGCAGAATTCTTCACAATGTATGCTGCTGTTATGGATGCGATGGCTCCAGAGACGTTTGTCAAAAAAAGCTTTTCAACTTGTGAGTTAACTGAGTTGACTTCTAAAATCCAGACTCGGGAGGAATTACAATTAATGCCAGAGTTGCTTGAAAGATGGCGCAGACGCAATTTGGTGTATTCCGAAGATCCCTCCAAAAAATTGTTTCTTTTGGCTCAGGCTTTTAGAGCTCCCGATGTTGCATTCAGAATGGTGGCAGATCGCCATTTATACGGGCTTGCTCCACGCACTGTTGAAATGAATCGTCTTTTAAAAATGTATGCACGTGAGGGCCCACATCTGATTAGTGGCAGCACTGAGCTATCTGAAATAGAGCCATGGGGTGAAAAGATGGTCATGACATATGGATTGATGCAATATTACAAATGTGTCCCTGATCAAACTACAGCTGACGTTTTAATCTCTGCTCTTCTCAAGTCTCCTCTAGGATCATATTGGGGTGTAAGAATCACAAAACTTGCGCGAGAACTATCTGAATTTGACTTGATTTTTTCTGATAGAACTCTTGCTCTTTTGGCAAAATGCCGCTCAGAATATAATGATACCAAAGCTCAGGTAGAGTCTGCTGCCAAAGAATAGTGAGTTCCTCTTTAAATAAACCAAGTTTTAGAGATGACTCTGCTTTATCACCCAGAGTATTAAATTTTTTTATTTAATAATAGCCCATAATGTTGAACTTGTACAGGTATAAAGTATTCTTAATCCCCACCTGTCCACTACAGCCACCCTGTATATAATAGACAAATGGCTATTTAATTGGGTTCTTGATACATATTATTGACTCTGATGTGACCTAATAGCTGACAATGTCTTAAAAATATATCATATTACTATGCGAGAGGAATACAAAGCACTTGTTTGCCTTTGACTTTGCAGAACATAACAATTTTGAAACATAATTTTCCCATTTCTTATAAGGGTGTCATTTGTTAGTTGGGTGTTATTGGTGTCTTCAACCTGGTTTTAAGTCTTTATCATGTAAGTTTAGTCAGGTGGAGTTAAGGTTAGTGGGATGGTCTTCTCTAGACTAACAGAGCCCAGCAAAGGCATTGTAATGACTAGCTTTGTGCCTCTCTTGTATTTTATGTCTAAATTGAGTGATTGATTAGCTCTATATTTTTGTTTTTCTGCAGGCTACATCATTTTAAACTTAAAACATATGTGATATCTGTGATTTTTAAGGACCCTTACATTGGGGCAGCATTTCAGATAGCATTGCCATTTCTTGAAGGTTTCACATTGTCAAAGGAGCAGATTCCAGCCCTACAACTTTTCATTTTTGATGATCATCATCCTCCCCTTTGCTGTAAAGATATTTTATTTGCCTGAAAATCAGCCAAACTATCCTTCTCACTTATACTTGATCCTTGAACACTAGCAGGATCAAGCCAAAATATTACCCAACAATATTCCTGCTTCCTCTTCATAGGTTACCTGATTCTCCCTGGTAGCATCTTGTTTAGACCACACCTAAATAAAGTGCCAAACATGGCTGGACCGCTCACCATTGTGCATGTCCTCAAAGAGGCCACATCTACTGAAACCTTAAAAGATACCTTCTGTCCTCACAAGATTGATGAAGACATCCCTGTGAGGCACACCATATTCAAAGGGCATGTCATGCTCAAGCATGTGCTAAAATCATCCAACACAGCTGTCCCCTAAACCCTACTGCCACACCTTCCACAGTGAACTTGCTTCCACCAAGTACATTTGCATATGTAAATTCTCTGGTAAAAACAAAGAAAACATTCTAAACTGGCTCTGTCACACAGGAGCTAAACTTTGGGCTAGCCACATCTCTCACAAACATTGGATTCAGGAGGCTAGCAAGCAGCTTTTTGAAGCTGTTGTCAACTAGTTTATCACTTGGCTGAGCTCTTGAACTGATACCCAGCTTAACAACTGGAAAAATTTAAGAGCAGACATCTACAACAACTTTCATATCATGAAATATTGTCGTAACTGTGCTGTTTTAGCAGAGTTACAAGGGGGAAAATATTTAAAAACCAGATAATATTCTTTATTGAGAGGTAAGTATTATATAGTCATTGTGAATTGTGGATAGTAGGAACATGATAGTGTTGATCAAACGGTGGGATGGTGAAGGGGGTGGCTTGATCCTTGTAATGAGTCAAGCACCAAAACAAGTTGCCCACAGGAGAGGATCAGCTTCTGTTCAGGTTATTGTATTTGGAAATCCAAGTTGCCTTCCTAACTTAGCTTTGGGTGACTGGATAATTGGATTGCGGGTCACAACCCCGCTTACTCAGAACCTTGCTGGCGGGTCAAGCCTGCTGTTTTGACACCCCCCGGCTGAAGGTTGGTCTCCTCTGGGGGCAGGTTGTCAGGGAGGTTTTCAGGAGCCTGGGCGCCATACTGTACTAGTTGTTGTTTGGTGGTGGGTAGGACGTTCTCACATTGTTTTTGTCTTGCTTTGCAAGGCCTGAGGCAATCATGGTGGAGAATTTTGTCTTGTTTTTGTTTTCCGAGTCCTTGCACAAGGTAAAAGTTGTTTTTGTTTACCTTTGGATGATGACAGGGCCCATCTTTTCTGGCTGTAGTTTACTCTTGTTGGTATTCATGTCCCAAACTTTGTCACTGACCTCATGTCTGTCTTGGATGGGGACAAAGGTCTTTTGTAGACGCTTTTCTTCTTTTTCTGATTGCTCGCTATTGGGCTGTATGACCTTGGGATCTGAGCGGGGGAACCTTGTTTGGCATTTCCAGCTTAGGTACTGATAGCGCTTGGATGATATTGGGTTGTGTTCCATAAACCAACTCAAAGGGGCTTTTATCAGTGGACCTGTTCACACGGGTCTGGCATACAAGCAATGCAGTTGGTAGCTGCTTGTATCAATCCTCGGGTCTCCCGGCAGTGAGCTTGGCCAAGGCTTGTACAAGGCTGCCATTCAGCTGCTCCATGCGTCCATTGGCCTGAGGATGGTAAGGAGTTGTCACTGTGTGCTGGACCTCATTCTTGGTGAGGTATACATTGGTATCTTTGGAGGTCAGTTCCTTGCCTCTGTTGGTTATCAGGAGTTCTGGATTTACAAACTTGCTGATGATTTCTTTTCCTATGAATCACCACACGTCATTGCCTGTATGTGTCTTTACTGCTTGTGCCACTGGCCATCGTGTAGCAAAGTCTATTGCAGTAATGATGTATTTCTTTTTGTTATGCTTCCCTGGCATAGGACCCACAATGTCTAGGGCCCACACCTTGAAGGGCAGTTGCGTGCAGATAGGTAGTACTGATTTAGGAGGGGTATTGCTTTTTGCAAATTTCTCACATACTTTACATTGATCTAAGACTTCCTGGACATCCCAGTATAGGGTCGGCCACCATACTTTATGCTTAAGGAATTAGTAGAGGTTACAGCTTTTTGTGTGTCCTAGGTCTCTGTGGTAGTGTAGGATTGTGTCAACTCGCTGATGTGTGGGAACATAAGGGATGGTGGTTCTGTTGGACATTTTCAATGTAGGCTCCCATATATGTCTGCAAATAAGTGCTCATTCTTAATGACTGTTTCTTTTGTTATGTCTGTGGTACCAGGGGGAAGCCTTTGTCCTATGTCCTTTGTCCAGAGCACCAGGAGAGACCACTCTGAGTCAAGCCCATTCTTGTCTCTTGTGGCTCTGACGTACAGGCGCAAGAGTGCGTCTGCCATGGCAAGCTCTGGGCCAGGCTTATATTGTATGAGCATATTGAACCTCTCCAGAAGTTCCATTCAGCGGGCTTGATGGTGGGATAGGTTTGCTTGGGTTTTGAAGTAGATAAGCGACTTGTGGTATGTCAAGGCCGTGAACTCCTCCTACCATTCTAGGTAACAACACCATTTGACCAAGTAGTGCACAATTGCTAACAACTCCTTGTCGTGTATAGGGTATTGGCACTTGCCAACTGTCAATTTGCGTGATTCATAGGCCACAGGCAGGAAGTTGCCGTCGTTATTTTTGATTCATAGTACTCCCCCAATGGATGCGTCTGAGGCATCTGTCTCCATTTGGTATTCCCCATCACTTTTAGGGTATTGTAGGATGGGTGCTATGGTGAGCTTCTCTTTGAGACGCCTGAAGCAAAGGTCACGTTGGGGGGTCCATATAAACCTGGATTTGGCGTCAGTTATGGCATACAGAGATGCAGTCAGGACGCCATAGTTGGGTATGAATCATTGTACATAGGCGATCATCCCTGTCAGGGATCCACTCTCAGGCGGCTGGCCTGCCGGTTTTGGGGGTAACTTGGGCCGGGTTTTTTGCTGGCAGGGCCCACCATAAGAGAGGAGCTAACTTTAGAAGGTAAGAAGCCAACTTCCCCACCCAAGACCACGGGCCAGCGGCCGGAACAATGGTGTCCACCACCCCCGTGAGGGTGATGTACACTATTCCAAAAAGCTTACTGGTATGGTTGGTTGGGAGGTCAGGGGAGGAGGCTGGCATTGGTTTGGGTGTTACAGGTGGTTCCATATAGATGTTGTAGGCCAGGAGATAGTTGAATTTTCCTCTAAATAGCTTGGGGGTAGAGAATATCCACGGGCCTTGGCGGTTGTATCTGATGGCAGATTGGATGCGGGCTAATGGGTCAAGTTTGATGATCTTCTCTGGTGTATAATCTTTATATTTGGGCTTTAATGGATATTTGGTAAAATGAACAGGCCCAAAGGGGACGCCAGGTGGACAGAAAACTGCAGGCAGTGGGGCAGGAGGGCCGGGAGATCTCAAACTGAACTGATAGACGGCAAATACAAAATATGGGAGTAGCTGTATAAGCCAAAGTAACATAACCTTTATTTCAAAAATGGCAATAAGTTTGGAGCGCGGGGTCCTTGGGTCTATATAGCACCCCACCTCCAAACTTAACATTTTCCATGGGGGGTCATCAGGGCATTGGGAAGGGCAGGGCCGGGGGAATTGGGGTCTAAAGGCAGCAAAATGGCGCTCGGCCTGGGAGTTCTTTCATTGGTTGTGGCTCCCAATTTAGCTACCTGATTATTTTGCTCTAGCGTTGTGGTCATGGGGCCAGGTTGCGGGCCAGTGCCTCTTCCTTGGGTTGGCTCTTGATTGGTTGCTGGTGAAGACTTCAAACTCATGAAGCTAATAGTTGTTGCCTGGTTGCCTCCATTAGGTGTCGTGATTGGCACTCCACTTAGTGCAATAATTTCCTTAGCTCAATCTGTTTCACTGGGCGGGCCATCATCTTCAGCGTCAGCTTGCAGGGGCTCAACCCCAGAAAAATGCGGGCGGGCGGTCCTGCAGTCCATAGGCCCGGCAGCCTGGGGGAATCCAGGTTCCAGGTTCAATTCCTGCTCTTGGGCCTGGGGTTCCAGAGGAGGAGAATTGTCAATCCTGACATCATCCCCTTCTTTCCCCGAGCTCCCTCCCTCCCAATTCTTCTTGTTCAGGTAGAGTTGGATGGCTTCTTGGGCATTAGTCAGGTTGCTCAGCGGCTCCCAAGTACTTTCTTCTAGTGGGTATCCTTTCCACTTGACGTAGTACTGGGGTTTTTGGTAGTGAGTTTGGTTGCTGTGTATGTATTCAACTTCATATTCCTCACCGCGGTTTGTTTGGATGGGTGGGGGGCTGTCTTAATCCGTTGGTGGGGAAGCAAATTCCCATCCTTTTTGAACAACAGGGAGCGGTGGAACACATCATGGATCTTCCAGGAGGGGGGAAGGTCCAGTTTGAAGGCAACTTCACCAACTAGTTTGGTGATTTTGTGGGGGCCGCTTCTCCTGTGAGCTAGTTTCCTACAGGGCACATGTAGGGGTACATTCCGGGAGTCTAGGTATACTTTGTCTCCAACTTGTAAGGGTTGGCCCGGGGTTTGTTTGCAATCAGCAAAGGCTTTGTATGTCTGCACTGCGCGGTTCAGGTTGGTCAAGCATGTTTTTTGTGTGTTGTGAATCTGTTCAATCCAGGAGCGCCCAGTGGTGTTTGATTCCTTTTTGCCAATCTGGGGGTCCCAGGTGGGGTCAAATCCATAGTTGGCTTTGAATGGGGACATTCCTGTGGAAGCGTGGTCCTTGCTGTTGTATGCAAACTGGGCCATGGGAAGCATCTTTGCCCAGTTGTCTTGGTCAGTGTTGGCATAGCATTGGAGGTATTGTTCCAGGATCTGGTTCACTTGCTCAGTTTGGCTGTCCGTCTGTGGGTGGTAGGAGGTTGATACACATCTCTTGATTCTTAAGTCTTTCATCACTTGCGTCCAGTAGTTTGACGTGAATTGGGGTCCTCTGTCTGTGATGATTTCCTCAGGTGTCCCGTGTTGCGTGAGGATGCGGTCGTGGAAGTGTTGGGCTGTTTCTGCTGCTGTGCAATTGGTGGTGGTTGGTACAAAGTATGCCATTTTGGTGAAGCGGTCTACCATGACTAGGATTGCATTATACAAGAGGGATGGCAGCAGTTCCACAATATAGTCCATGGAGACAGATCTCCAAGGCCCATGGGGTATATCCAAGGGTCTTAGAAGTCCTTCAGGTTTGTTTCTGCGAGTTTTGGTCCTTCCACAGGTCTCACACCCCTTCAGGTATGCAATCACGTCTTGATCCATTTTTGGCCAGGCAAAGTTCCTTCTGATGCTTTGGAGGGTCTTGAGCCTACCTGGGTGTCCTGCCATCTCTGAGTTGTGGTAGTCTCTCAAAACGTTGATTCTGATGTCCCCTTCTGGTACAAAGATTTGGTTGTGGAGCATTAGCGTGGTTCCCTTCAATGAGTAGCCCTTTTGGTAGTGGGCGCTATCCAAGGATTTGGAGAGGTCTGCAATCAGGGTCTTGGTGAACTTGTCTAATGCTTGGGCCCTTAGTACTTCTGGTTTGCTGGCTCTGATCTTCATCAATCCCAGGTGGATGCCTAGGCTAGTTGGGTCCAAGAGTACTTGAGTGTTGTGGTTGCGGGTTTCTAGGTGGGTGGGTGCCAGGTCAGTTCTTCTACTTAGGGTGTCAGGTACCACGTTCACCTTCCCTGGCTTGTAGTCTATGGTCAGGGTGTAGTCAGCCAGCTCTAGGGCCCATCTTGCTTGTTGTTGGTTAAGCTGGCGTGGTTTGAAGAAATAGACCAAGTTCTTGTGGTCTGTCAGGACTTTCACTGGGTGTTCAGCGCCACATAGGTATTGGCGCCAATGTTTCAGGGTCTTCATTATGGCTAGCATCTCCTTGTCATATATTGGGTAGTTTCCTTCTGCGGGTAGCATCTTCTTGGAGTAATATGCTACAGGATGTAGCATACCATCCCCTCCTTCCTGAAGAAGGACCCCTCCCACCGCAAAATCAGACATGTTGGTTTCCAGGACAAAAGGTTTGGAGGGATCTGGCATGGCCAGGACAGGGAGCGGAGGTGAAGGCGAGTTTCAAGGTCTCAAAAGCGGTAGTACACTCTGGAGTCCAGGCAAAGGTGACCTTGTCAGAGCACAGGCGGGTCAGGGGCAGGGTGATGTGAGAAAATTTTTGGATGAAATCCCTGCAATAATTTGCCAGGCCCAAAAAACTTCTCACATCCTTCCTGCACTTGGGTACTGGCCAGGCTGTGATTGCTTCTACTTTGTCTTGTGCCATTGCAAAGCCACCAGTCTTTACTATGTATCCCAGGAATTCTACCTCAGACTGAAAAAATTCACACTTCTTGAGCTTAGCGTGTAGATTGGCATGGGAGAGTTTCTCCAATATGAGGTCCAGATGGTGCAGGTGTTCCTTGTGAGACTTGCTGTAGATGAGGATGTTGTCCAGATATGCCACACAGAAGCGGTCAAGGTATTCCCCTAGGACGGTGTTAATCATCCTTTGGAAGGTGCTAGGGGCGTTGCAGAGGCCAAAAGGCATCACTAGGTACTCGTATAGCCCATACCAAGTTTTGAAGGCAGTCTTGTACTCATCCCCCTCCTTGATTTGGATTTGGTTGAACACGTCTTGGAGGTCAATTTTAGAGTACACCTGGGCTCCAGTCAGTACATTGCAGAGGTTGTTGGCATTAGGAATGGGGTAGCGGTTCTTCACTGTGATGTTGTTCAGTTTTTGGTAGTTAACACATGGCCGCATCCCACCATCCTTTTTCCCTACAAACAGCATGGGCAACAAGCAGGGAGCTTTGGACACCCAGATGAACCCTTTATTTGTCATATCCTCAAGGTATGCTTTCAAGGCCACTTGCTTGCGGTGGTTACAGCTGTAGATGGGGCCGTGGTGCAGTTGTGTCCCTGGCAGCAGGTCTATGGCGTGGTTGTAGATTGAATGACTGGGTAGTTTGGTGGCTGCCTCTTCGCTAAACACATGGTTCCATTTCTGTAGGGGGTAGGCAATATTCCAACACTAGGTTCTAACTTCATAGCCAAGAGTTTGTTGGCAGGGGAACGGTCCTGGTTTGTGCAAAAGGGAACAGTGTCACAGGATTTTGGTTGGCCCAACGTGGCGGTTTGCTTGCGGTAGTTCAGGACCAGGCCATGTTTGTCAGACCAGGAGTCACCCAGTATAAGGGGGTGGGGTAGTCCTGCCAGGAGGATCAGGGATGACGGGTATACATTGTGCCCAATGGTCAACAGGAGTTCTTGTTCACACTCATAGCCTGTGTCCAAGGAGCTGTTTCCCATGATTACTTGAAGACTACGCTCTGAGGCTGTCAGGCCTAATTCCTCTGCTAGGCTGGCGTCAATAAAACTTTTGTCTGCCCCTGTATCAATAAAGGCTTTGATCTTGCGCTTGTTACCTGCTACATCTACAGTCACATGGATGAATTTTTAAGACTGGGAAGAAGTATTTATTTGTGCCAGGGAGGTTGGGACAGTGTTCTTCTTAGGGCAGGCTCTGGTCAAGTGGCCTGCTTTGTGGCAGTGGAAACAGAGTCCTTCACAGTAGTGTTGTTGGAGCTCTTCAGGGGTCATCCCTGCTCTGTTGGGGGTCAGTGTTTGGGGTTGGCGGCCCTGGGAGGAGCCAGCGTTCTCTTGGTTCATGCTGAGACCCTTGCATAGGGGGATCAGGTCTTCCAACCCAAGGGTGGGCGGGTGATGCTTCAATAAGTCCTTCATGGCTGGATTCACTCCCTTTTGGAAGATGATAGCGGCTAGTTCATCCTCGAGTTGGGTGTGGGTCTTCAGTTTGAGGAATTTGTCAATGTACGCTTGGATGGTTTAGGGGCCTTGTCAAATTTCTAGCAGAGAGTTCAGGGCGTAGTATCTGGTGTTGCGGTCTTCACCGGTGGCCATTAGTTCAGCCTCAAACTTGGCATAGTCTAAGCAGAATTCCACGTCCTCAGCTGTGGCCTTGCCAAACCAGTCCAAGGCGTCCCCGGATAGCATGGAAGCAACCCCAAGGATCTTCTTGGTGTCACTGGCGTAAGAGGAGGTGTTGGTAAGGAAATGCAGGCAGAGGACTGGCATGGCACGTCTAGCTTCTTCAAGCGTGAGTTTCCCCATCTGAGGCATCTCCACCTTGGTGAGGGACTGGTTCACAATCACGTTTTGCACTTGTGAGGAAGGGGCCTTGTCAGTAACAGTGGCAGCTGTGTCAGTTCTTTTTGGGTCAATCAGGTTTGTATTCTTCCACATGGAAGAGATCAGGTTCATGGTCATCTTATAGGTGTAATAAGTGGTAATCAATAACAAAAGCATACAAGATGCCCCAAGAAATAACAACATCTTGGGGCTCAGGGTACCAGGTTTTATAAAGATTGCCATAATGTCAGGGATCCACTCTCAGGCAGCTGGCCCGCTGGTTTTGGGGGTAACTTGGGCCAGGTCTTTTGCTGGCAGGGCCCACCATAAGAGAGGAGCTAACTTTAGAAGGTAAGAAGCTGACTTCCCCACCCAAGACCATGGGCTGGTGGCCAGAACAATAGTGTCCACCACCCCTGTGAAGGTGATGTACACTATTCTGAAAAGCTTACTGGTATGGTCAGTTGGGAGGTCAGGGGAGGAGGCTGGCATTGGTTTGGGTGTTACGGGTGGTTCCATATAGACAGGCAACTGTGGTAAGCTCAACTCCCTTGAAATTGACTCCCTTGAACTCAACACTATAGTAAAGTGAGAATTCAGCTTATGCCCTGATCAACTCCCTGGTACTTGACACTTTTTTAATTAACAGATCTTGATTTACTGAAAACTTTTAATGTAAAAATTAAGCTATACAGGTATGGTATACTAAAGTGACCCCAGAAAACTAAAAAATGCAATAAAAACATTACCTTAATAAGTAAAAATAAGGGGAAATAAGCAATTATTTCTCATTTTACTATGTAATTTACACTCTTCATTATAAAAATATTTTTTATTACCATAAAAATTAAAATTACAATGATACAAAAATAAACAAAAACACAACAAATAAAGTTATGCAAACTATAAAGAAATATTAATATTTATTTGATATAGTTCATATAAGCACAACTGTGAATATCATATGTTTTATTTGGAAATTAACAGAAATTACAATATTTCACTTACTTCCAACTATAAATATTCATCTCAAACTTACCATGTATACATAAAACAATTACTGCTATCTAATTAAGTTAAAAAACTTAAAATTAAAACTAAAAATTAAATGATCAAAGCTAATAATTAAAAATTAAAGTTAAAAAGTTAAAAGTTAAAAGTAAAAATCATATAGCTGAGCAAGCAAGCAAGTTTATTCCTCCTTCTTCTTTTCCCGTTTCATTTTGGCCCCTTCCAGGAGGGCAGTGGCAATAAGCTCAAGCTACTGCTTAAGCTCAGAGGCCTTGTATTTGTGCTTAGCCGCACCCTGGATTGCCTTGGTGAAGAGGGTACAGCGGGTGGTTGGCTTGGTGGGGGGACACGGTTGGCCAAGTCACACAGCTTGGAGATAGTCTTCTCCTGCTCGTGCTGCAAGAGGGAAAATAACTTATTGAATTTGGGGTGGAGCCCAAAGTTGGCTTTGAGGTGTTTGTGGTAAGCCTCTAGCGCTGAGGTGGTCTTGAGCTCACCATTCACTGCCGCCCGGTACACATTCCAGCTGGCCTTGGCACGGGCCTTGCCTCGCCTCTGCGTGACAACCTTCCCAATCCACTGGGGCTCAAAGTACTCAAGGAAAGGCTTGAACTCCGGGTGCTTCACTATGTAGGGATCCTTTGAGAGCACCTCAAACCCCATTGCAGTGTGTTCTGGCTTTAAAAAAGCCAAGGCACTAAATTGTGCCAGCATAAATCTGCAGGTGTCAAAAGTATCCCTCCAGCTCAACCTACTAAGCTCCGCGTGGGCCTGCACGTTACAAGCAACTGCTTGGCGGAAGTGGAAGTGGCACCCCTGCACCTCCCCGCTAAACAGCTGCTCAAATGCATTGAACTGAGCAGGCTCAAAGTCTATAATGCATATGCGAGGCCCAAGAGCTCTTAGCCTCACCTTTTCCTCCAAGTCCAGGGTGGCCTGGTCCTTGTCAGAGGCAGGTGGGTTGGCGCAGGTGTGGGGGGAGTCTTCTTGGATTTATCATCATTGGCAGGAGGAAGGAGGGCAATTGCTTGGCGTAGGATGGAGAACACACAGGTATAGATGGCCTCAGTGGCCCCAGGAAGAAGGAAGAACGCAAGTGGAATCACCTGGATGTCAATCTGGGCATGAACCATCCAGAGCTGCTTGAACATCCGGGGGCAAGTGGCAAAGGTACCATCAACTAGCCAGGTTGACGCCCTTTTCAACTCCATCAGGTTCTGCTGAGTCAAGTAGCAGATTATACGGTCTTTGGCTGCAGGCCTGTCATCATGAAGCAGGAAGTGCTCCCCACTAGGAAGCTGCTTAAGCTCATGAGTGAGCGTGAGCTCAGAGAGGACGTCAGAAGCCTTGGGGGGAGGGGGATTGGCAGCAATTCTCTTATCACTGATGTACTTAACAAGTTGCTCCTGAGTGGGCACCAACTTAAGATTGTTGGGCTTCAGGTGCTGGAGGGCCTTGATGGCCAGATCTGATGCGCAAAGATGGGAGGATGTGGGTATTACTTGCACAAGGTACCACTTTAACATCCAAGTGATCAGGTGATTGGGGGGGCTCACAAGTGTGCTCCCCTTTCTCCAAAGTAACCTGCTCCCAGCCCTTGGTGTTCAACTGGGCCCCGCAAGTCTTATCCTTGCAGACAAAGTGCTTGCTTTTGGTCTGCCGCTGTTGGTTGTTGCAATTAAAGATATAATTGTTGGCAACATAACCAGGGCTGCCCTTTACGGACATTATCAGAAAGTACCAGGGGAAGCGCTTGGGAACTTTAAACTCTCTGTCCACGTTGCAAATGTTGTGGATGGCCAGTGGATCCCAAGCCACATGACCAGAAGCTTTAAACTTCTTGGAGTAATCCTCCGGCTCATCTTTGGGGTCAGATGAAGAAGGAGGAGAAGAGCCATTGGGAGGGGGAGGGGGAGGATTCTTTGAGGCCTGCTTGGATGCCTCCTTTTTCTTACCAGAAGAAGAGGTGGGCTCCTTGGCAGCCTTTGCCTTCTTGGTCTGGCGCTCCTTGGTAGGCTTGGAGTCGGCCTCTGAGTGATAAAATGAGTGGTTGTTAAGATCACCATCTGATTTATTGGGGGAGGATTTTTGGGGGGAAGGTGAAGGGGATGTAGAATATGAGGGTGGAGGGGGGGAGGAGTGGGAGGAGATGGGGTTGGGGACTTTGCCTTTGCAGGCTTCTTGGCACGCTTGGGGGTAGAGGCAGTTTCTTTGGAGCCTTTGGAGGCTTGGCGCTTAGGCTGCTGGCTGTTCTTGCTTGATCTAGTCTAAAGAAAAGTTTAGCATTGTAAATAAAATGATTGAGAAGATATTGCAAACACAAAGAGGTAAAGCAAAGCAAAAGTTGAATGAAAAGTATGCAAATAAAGTTTTATTTATAAAAAAACATAAAAAATTAAATAGAAGCAAAATAGAAACTCAAAGTGTAGATATAAAGGTTAAAACATAGAAAATAAGTGAATTTATGATAAAGCATCAAAGATGTTAGGTTCAGCATAACATCTTAGTGTTAAATCAATGTAAAAGTTTAATTGAAAATCAAAAAATATATATGAAAATTATATGGAGAGCAGCAGAAAAAGTAGTAGATTATAATAGCAAAAAAATATTATGTGGAATTTTTTTTATTGAGAGTTGAAAATTCAAAACATAGTAAAGTGTCGAGTTCAGCACTGTCAAACAGCAGGAAAAAGCTGAATTCTCACTGTTGAGTATGCCGGAGTCAAGCAGAAACATCAAACTTACTATGTTTTTTACATATAAAACTTGCTTAAATTTAAACCGGGTTCAAAAGTTAACCCAAAAGCAAGGAAATTTTGTATGCTCAAAAATAAAAAAATACAACATAAGTTAAAAAAGTAAATGAGTAGGAAGGTGTTTATTAGTGATTAGGGCATGCTGTGAGGAGCTGGGAGTGAATTATTTACCATAGTGTTGGTTAAAACGTTAAGAAGCTCTCTGTACTAATCCCCAAGTTAAAGTGTCGAGTGGATGAGTGTTGAGTGGCGCTCATAGTGCGTCACATATTAATTTAGCCTTAATTATGAGCCTTTGATTAGTTAAATCTGAAACCAATCAGGTGTCAAGTTGATAGAGTCAAACAAAGAAAGTGTCAAGTTTCAGTTTTTTATAAATTACATATGAAATCTCTTAATAAATTGGGCTTAATTTATGTGGCACCACTTAATCCAAAAACCTGGGAATGTCATAATGTAAAACAAGTGGGGCATTTGATTAATGACTATACCACTAAATCCAGTATAGTGGTGCTTGGGAGCCTAATCAACAACTATGGACACTAATAATAAAAATATAATAGTAAATAATAAAATTTATATAAGCGCATATGTATTTTATTAATAAAATTAAAATTTGGCTTAAAAAGTGTCAAACTGGTCACTTTTGGGTTTAGAGTGTTGAACACAGGTTTTTTTCATTTCTATTAGTAAATTTACTTATAAATTGCCCCTTAAATTGGTATTTTAGCTAACCAATTTATTAAACAGAGTTGAGTTCAAGTAAATTTATTTTTGGTTTTCAGTTTCAAACCCCTAAATTACTAGTAAAAATTAGCTTAAAATTGGTTAAGCCAAAAATACTAATAGATTCACATATGCGGCACTCAACTCCCTGGTACTCAACACTTTGTCAAGTACCAGGGAGTCAAGTTTAAGGGAGTTGAACTTACCACAGTTGCCTATAGATGTTGTAGGCTGGGAGATAGTTGAATTTTCCTCTAAATAGCTTGGAGGTAGAGAATATCCACAGGCCTTGGCAGTTGTATCTGATGGCGGATTGGATGCGGGCTAATGGGTCAAGTTTGATGATCTTCTCTGCTGTATAATCTTTATATTTGGGCTTTAATGGATATTTGGTAAAATGAACGGGCCTGAAAGGGATGCCAGGTGGACAGAAAACTGCAGGCGTGTGACAGGAGGGCCGGGAGATCTTGAACTGAACTGATAGACGGCAAATACAAAATATGGGAGTAGCTGTATAAGCCAAAGTAACATAACCTTTATTTCAAAGATGGCAATAAGTTTGGAGCGCGGGGTCCTTGGGTCTATATAGCACCCCACCTCCAAACTTAACATTTCCCATGGGGGGTCATCAGGGCATTGGGAAGGGCAGGGCCGGGGGAATTGGGTCTAAAGGCAGCAAAATGGCGCTTGGCCTGGGAGTTCTTTCATTGGTTATGGCTCCCAATTTAGCTATCTGATTATCTTGCTCTAGCGGTGTGGTCATGGGGCCAGGTTGCAGGCCAGTGCCTCTTCCTTGGGTTGGCTCTTGATTGGTTGCTGGTGAAGACTTCAAACTCATGAAGCTAATAGTTATTGCCTGGTTGCCTCCATTAGGTGTCGTGATTGGCACTCCACTTAGTGCAATAATTTCCTCAGCTCAATCTGTTTCACTAGGCAGGCCATCATCTTCAGTGTCAGCTCGCAGGGGCTTAACCCCAGAAAAATGCGGGCGGGCGGTCCCGCGGTCCACAGGCCTGGCAGCCCGGGGGAATCCAGGTTCTGGGTTCAATTCCCGCTCTTGAGCCTGGGGTTCCAGAGGGGGAGAATCGTCAATCCTGACAATTCCCAAGAATGTGCGGAGTTCTGACTTGTCTTTTGGCAGTGTCATTTTGCAGATGGCCTGGATTTTATGGCTGTTAGGTTTAATGCCATCTTTCAAAACTATGTGTCCCAAGAAGGGCAGCTGCTTGCAGAAGAACTGGCATTTGGAAGGCTTGGTTAGCAGCTTATGTTGCACTAGGGTAGCAAAGACTGCCTCCAAGTCTTTGTGGTGTTATTCTACCAAGGGGCTGTAGAAAATGATATAATCCAGGTATATCAAGGCATGCTTGCCAATGTGAGGGGCAAACACCTTGTTCATGAAGGTCACAAAGGTTGATGGTGTGTTTGTCATCCAAATTTGAGCACCACACACTTGTACAAACCTTATTTAGTGCAGAAGGCTGTTTTGGGGATATCTTCCTCCTTAATACAAATCTGGTTATAGCCTGCGGTTAGGTCAATCTTGGAGAAGACCGTGGCGCTGCCCAAGGCATCAAAGAGGTTGTAAATGAGTGGTAGTGAGTAACAATCCTTAATGGTAACTTTGTTTAGGGCTTGATAATCCATGACTAGGCACAGGGTGCCATCTTTCTTTACTACAAAGAATATGGCAGCACAAAAAGAAGACTGTGAGAGGCAGACAAGCCCCTTCTTCAATGCTTCTTTGAGGTAAGCACATAGGGCGTCATCTTTGTTTGGGGTAAGGCAGTAGATGGGTTGCGCCTTAGGTACTGCTCCCTTGAGTTGGATGGAGTGTCAGATGTGTTTCTCTGGTGGCAACCCAGGTAGAGCCTCCTTGAAGATTTCTGGATGACGGGCTACAATTTTGCAATCCTGAGGCGTAGTGATGTCCTGGTGATCCTTGAAATACATGATCTTGTACTGGCAGGAGTCCCAGTCAATTTTCTTGAGGTTCTACTTTTTGTCCAGGGTCTTTGTGATGCTTACAAAGACATGGTCACATAGGAGCTGGTCCACTGAGTCAGGGTAGATCTAGTGATTGACGCCTTTATGCTTGATGGTCAACACTGAGGTCACCCAGTCTATATGGGGTTATTCCTTTGCAACCAGTCCAATCCCAATACAATGTCAAATTTGAGAAAGTCAATGACGGGACCCTGGATGGTGGAATATAGGTTCTCTAGCATGACAGAGAAGGGGGCAGTTTCCCGTGTCACAGCAATGTGATGTTCATCAGCTAAAACCACATTTTTAATCTGCAAAGGATTAGTGGTTAGCTTGAACTTATCTAAAAAGCTGCTGTTGACTAGGGTTCAATCTGCGCCCAAGTCCAGGAGTGCTGAGCCTGTGTAACTGCAAAAGCAGAAAGGGTAAGACATCAGTTTATTGTGATGTCTGGCAATGGTGTAAAGTACCAGGTCTTCTGAGGGTACTTGGATCATTGGGCACTGGTCCACGTCCTTGGGTTGGTACTTATTATTGGGCAAGTCAGGAGTTGTGCGGGGAGAGCTTGGCTTGCTTAGTGCTTTCCCTGGGCTTTTCCCTTGTCTTGGTTGTCCTGTGTGGCAGTGATACAGAAATGGATACAGTTTGACTGGCTGTTATTTCTGTTTCTGTGCCCATTTGAACTTCCAGGTTTGTGGTTCAAATTGTTGTTATTGTTCCCAGGAGGCAGTCAGTTGGAGCGTCCAGTTGGGTGAGAATCTTTGGGTTGCTCCCTTTTTCCAGTTTGCGCCTTGTGGAGAGCATTGGACGTTTGTTCTGCTTTCTCTGCCTCAAAATACAGGTTTTGCAAGTTGGTCACTTGATCCAGGTTTACATGTCTCATTACATGTGACTTGAGCGCGTTGTAGTACATGAGATGGGTAGCTGGAGTGTCAAAAGCCATATCAGAGGGTGCACATAGTCAGAGCTCTTTGTAAGCGCAAGTGAGCTCCTTCACTGTGCCAGTTTGGGTCAGGTTCTTTACTTGGCGTATGATCATAAGAGTGGTGTCCTTCAACATGAATCTTGCCAATAAGTCTTGCTTGAAGGTGTCCCAATCCTTCTTGGTGTGTTCTTTGTGCCACTTGTTGCACCAGGTGCCAGCGTCATGAGTCAATCAGATGGAGATTTCTGCAATCCAAAATCTTTGCAGGCATTCCATTTGGGCCAGCTTGCTTTGGGAAGATTGGATCCATGCTGCAGCATTGTCATTTTTGGCTCCAGCAAAAGGTTCCAAGGCGGCACTCCAAAGTCTCTGAGCTACGTAGGCAGGCATGGTGCTTTTGTCAGTTGCCCGCGACATGGCAGCGGGTGCTTGGAAGAACTCTTGCGCTGATAGGGCATTGAAGGCAGGAAGCGGGATCACCATGTTCTGGTAGAGGACAAAGCCATTGGGTATCTTGGCACCAGGCGTGTACGGTGTCCAGTCTAGCGGAAGGCCAGACATGATTCTATCAAGGATTTGTTGGCCATGGCAAGTACAGGAAAAAGGCAGAATTTTGGGGGATAAAGTAGGATGGAAACCCTACTTCTGCTACCAATGTTGTAACTGTGCTGTTTTAGCAGAGTTACAAGGGGGAAAATGTTTAGAAACCAGATAATATTATTTATTGAGAGGTAAGTATTATATAGTCATTGTGAATTGTGGATAGCAGGAACATGATAGCGTTGATCACATGGTGGGATGGTGAAGGGGGTGGCTTGATCCTTGTAATGAGTTAAGCGCCAAAACAAGTTACCCACCGGAGAGGATCAGCTTCTGTTCATGTTATTGTATTTGGAAATCTGAGTTGCCTTCCTAACTTGGCTTTGGGCGACTGGATAATTGGATTGCGGGCCACAAACCTGCTTACTCAGAACTTTGCTGGCAGTTGAGCCTGCTGTTTTGAAAATATCTTTAGAAGATTGCAATACAACTTATCAACCTCCATTAAAAGACAACCATTGCTCTATATTCCAATGAATTTGAAGAGATCAGAAGCACAATCCAAATTCCTGTTCAAGACAATAAATTGCACACCTAGGCTTCTTTCATAAACCACATAAAGCCTTCAATCACTGTTTTTATCTGCCCTAATGCAAGCACCTCTATGCTGGTACTCATTGCTTAGACAAGCCTGATGAAAAGTGTATCAAGATGAAAGGTTTAGCACAAAGAGAAAATCATAAAAAAGACAAGAACAAAAAATACCAAAAAATATGAATAGCAATAAGTACAACTCTAATTTCTAAGACAAAATGGCAATAAATATCATAAAACATCAATAAATGCTTTTATTTCAAGAAGAATGACGTTTCAGAGATTACAATGCTGATGATGACTCTTGATATGACTCTGAACTCATCTTATATCACAAAGACATTAAAATTGAATAAATGTTAAAAAAAGGAAACAAAACAGGCCCAAGTGCCCCTGTTTCCCCTCAATCTGACAATAAGCAAACCCTTTCTGATACCAATGTTGCTTTATGCATCCTATGAATTGCCACAGTAGTTTACATAATACCAAGAATAAATTGTTTCAGTTGGAAGGCAAGAAAATCTGGAAAACTATTGACAAAGTAAACAAAATTAAAGGACTTAAATAAAACCTTCAATTGAAAGTGGGACATGGCAGCCCCAGTTAATCAGCAGGATCCAAGTATCTCTATCAAGCTGACACTGATAAACAGATGTAATCAAAGAGTCACCCAAAATAAACATGTTTATCAGAAAGGTGATAGGAAATGAATCATTCAAGGGCTTTTTGCTTCCTGTACTAGATACATGTTGCAATGATGAGACAGGCTAGGAGCCATAGATTCAGGTGATATTTTTGAGTTGATAAATTTGGTACATATTGAAAATTTCCCATTGTTTAACTATGTGAGATTAGGATGATTGACCACTAATGATCAAGCTAATCATCTCACGCAGATATTTATCAGTTACATGCCATATTATCACTAGGTTATCATTATATTAAGTGTAGTGATTATACACTGTATGATCAGTAGTTTATTATAATAGATATAGCAGTTATACGTTGTGTAATTGTCAGCCTACATAGTGATTATCATTGATTACATGCTATGTAATCAAAATATCATCAATTGTGTTACATCATCTATTTTCCCCTGGATGGTGTATCATCTCAGCCCCACCCCAGCCTGAGAGGCGCATATACATATACCAAACAAATGACGTGCAAAAGGCTATGAAACACCAAATTTGCATTAACATTATACAGCAGATAATTGGTTCTCTATTGGTTTGGGTCACAATTACACGTCAGGCAATCATTGGTTTGTTATTGGATTGAGTCAGCTATTATATGGTGTACAATCCTTAACTTGACTTGTCATATTAATAAGCAGAAGGCTTGTCATCCAGAAAAAAATCACTGATCAAACCCTAAAAAGGGAAACAGGAATACCAGGATTCTACCTGCCAAAGTAGGAGGGTAGAACTGGGACTATTTCTAAGCATCAACCAAATACAGTATAGTTTCCTAGTGCCATTAGAGGCACATAAAGATACAGCCAATTGATAATCACCAGTAGGCTAGCTCAAGAAGAGTTTATGTTGTAGCTGAGGTGCCATGTACACCTTGTAAAGGCCAGTAGCAGCATACTTTCCAAGGACAGCCAATCAGGATAGACATAGCCAGCAAGAATAGACCTATTGCAAAGGTAGCCACTGAGAACTGTCTGAAAGGACATGAACAAAGGTTGTTGTATTATATAGATACAGACACCTGAAAGAATGATAACAAGTTCTTAGTTACACCTGGATAGATTGCAGCTGCTGGCTAGATTGTACTCCAGTCCCAATAAACGTAATTATCATCAAAGTTCTATTCTACTGCAATCTGTAGTGCTCCTTGCATAAGACAGGTAGAGAACATTGGCAAGGCTAACATCTCTCTGTAGCTTTGAACACACCAGCAATAACCACAATTGCTCAACAGTCATATTAAGTACCACAAATTAATTTATAAGGTGAACATTTCAATAGGCTGCTATATGCACTAAGGCTATTTCTATATATCAACCTAATAAAAAATATTATTAACTGTAATAATAATATTTATATTGTAAGCATTTAAGTTTTATTATTAAAATGGGTTAGGCTTAAAAAGTGTCTCTATTGACACTTTTATGTTGTGTATTTGACTTGGCAAAAAAAGTAATTTTCATAAGTAAAATTAAAGGAAAAGTTGGGTTGAATTTGAATTTTTATTAAGCTTAATATTAAATTGTGTCGAATTGGTCACAATTTTGTTATTTTTTCTGGGTTCACACCCCTGAGAGCTGAGAAAATGGGGATTAAGCTTGTGCAACTAGCAATTTCTTTGGGGAAATATGATTTTCTGGCCAACATGGCCACTGTCGGCATGGGCGCTGTTGCCATTCCTAGATGGGTACTGCGTCAACCTATAGCAATTTTAGGAATGAATAATAATGACGTCATATTTAACATGAATTTCTAACAATTGGAAATTAAGCTAAAAGATTATTGGAAGTGAAGATCAAATTATTTTATTTTCCATTTAAAACCCTTTTTTAAATGATATGAAAATGGTCTATAGTTAACATAGTTGCTTGTATTCTTAACAAATGTTTATTAATGCCACACAAATGTATATGAATAATCGTTCAAGGCTTTTGTCGGTTTACAAATGTACCCAAGTTCTCCGCTGTTGTCTGGGCCGCAGATAGGGTAGATGCGTGGACAAGGACAACATTGATGATTGTTTTCAAAGTTTCGGCCGTAGCAATTGCAACTGGCTTGGTTAAGACGGTATCGTTGATCTCTTCATCAAATCCATCCTGTGCATCGTCGTCCCCTTGCTCTAATTCATTATGATGTGCATCGTTAGCTTTGCGTGCAGGAAGAACAGCTGAATGAGCAAGGAGAGAAAGAGCAAGGGCGGAGAGAAACTTCATATTTGTGTAATTACCATTTATCGCGCTTTGACTTTAAATACCGAGAGATTCTTCGCTATATGTTGATACACACCCCTGAGCGGGTCTAACGTAGCCAAAGGGTTAGACCAACTTGATTGATCAAAGATATCAACTGATGCGTTGAATAAAAGCAAGTGAAGTTGATCGCCACCGAACCTTTTCTTCCACCTGATGAATCATCACAGTAACGGTTGACTTGTAAGAACGAAATGCTATTTATTTCCAAATCTAAAATCCGGATTGAAGGCATTTTTTATTAGAAATTTATATTGTGGTTCCTCGTTGAAAAATAAGCCAGTTCAAACAGATGGCGCAGCAACTGTTCGCTTCAGAAGAGGAAATTATAATCTATTCTAGGATCTGATTAAATTTAAAGAATCTGGTGTAATGATGCTTTACAAATGTTGCCTATTCAGCCTACAGAAGGACAGGTAACCCTATCAGCAGCATCAATGTCAGTCTAGTGAAACTGAATGCAATAGCAGCTAAAGCGACTAGGACTAGAAATAAAAACAAATCACAAAAATAAAGGATTTTTTTATTAACAGGAGGAAGGCAAGAGTTAAAGTTTAATTATAAATAGCATCTTTAATATATATTGGAGTTGATAACAAAATTTCCACAACTTTCAGGAACCCAACCACTTGGAAGACATTTCCATTTCTATCAGTAATGACTGACAAGTTTAGGCCTGTGATTATTATACCTTCATAGACCGATACCATTCATATATGAAATAGCTCCCCAGGTGTGAAGTTAGTGGGATTGTCTCCTTCATTTGCACAGATGCACTATATATTTTTAGCCTGTGTATGATGGATACAAGTAGCACCTATCCCGCGCATGGGTTCTGAATTCAAAGATATGAGTGCAGGAATAGTGATCTTTATTAGGATAATTCTCTGCCTGATTGGCTTACAAGAATTATTGTTAGGGTGTAATGTAGTTGTGTGTGTTTCCCCTGAGTGGCACTATATATATCACTCTAGGTGTGTGTAAATTGCCCTATGTCTAGCTGTGAACCTCTAGTCCTTGCTGTGATCCTAATCAGCTGACCTGTGTCAAGGAGCTGGATGTACTGGTATTCTGGCCATTGCCAACAAACTTAACATCCAGTCATCACCCAGTTTGGTGCCAATCCAATATTCAGTTCAACATGCCAGAAATGGCAACAAACCAATATTACATGACTTGTCCAGGTATCCAACAACTTGAATCCAACCCACATATGACCTCCCTTATCTTTGATCTAACTTAAGTCCCCGCCACAGCACAAGCTATATAAGTCTAAAGTATTATCCAATAAAATATACTTCTCTTCTTCTTAAATCTATATTTGAAGCTTTACCAAAAGTTGCTCCTCATCACCTTCAAGGACTTGATTGGCTGCAACAGAGGGTGCTATGTTTTGAAAGAGGCAGGATCATGTATCTTGTGTGCATCTGGACTCTTGATGTGTGCTGGTTGAGTGCGCCATGGAGGCACATATTTGGCTGCTGAGCATTATACTTCAGGTGAACCCATATTTGCTTCTGAAGCAAGAACTCTTCTTCAATGAAAGGATATACCTGCTATGTGAAAGGGTGGCTAGTGTTTAACCTACACCATTGACCAATAGAGGAGAAGCAACTAAGTATTAGTTGGTAGAACTCCCAAGAGATTCACTGGCAGATAATAAGTAATATTTGCTGGTGTTTAAAAAATCAATCTGGTTATATTTGGTTTTGAATTGAGAGTCAGGTTGGGATTTACTGGCAGTAAATGTCTTTTATCTATACCTGTCTGGGATAAAGTCTCAGGCGGCTGGCCCGCCGTTTCCGGGGGTAACTTGGGCCGGGGTTTTTGCGGGCAGGGCCCACTACAAGAGAGGAGCTAACTTTAGAAGGTAGGAGGCAGACTTCCCCACCCAAGACCACAGGCCAGCAGCTGGTACAATGGTGTCCACCATCCCTGTGAGGGTGATGTACACTATACCAAAAAGCTTGCTGGTATGGTTGGGTGGAAGGTCAGGTGAAGAAGCTGGCATTGGTTTGGGTGTTATGGGCGGTTCCATGTAGATATTATAAGCCGGGAGATAATTGAATTTCCCTCTAAATAGTTTGGGTGTAGATAATATCCACAGGCCTTGGCAGTTGTATCTAATAGCGGATTGGATGCGGGCTAACGGGTCAAGTTCAAGGATTTTCTCTGGCATATAGTCCTTGTATTTGGGCTTCAAGGGATAATCAGTGAAGTGGACAGGCCCAAAGGGTACACCAGCTGGACAGAAAACTGCGGGCAGTGGGACAGGAGGGCCAGGAGATCTCGAACTGAACTGATAGACGGCAAATAAAAAATATGGCAATAGCTGTATAAGCCAAAGTAACATAACCTTTATTCAAAAATGGCAATAAGTTTGGAGCGCGGGGTCATTGGGTCTATATAGCACCCCACCTCCAAACTTAACATTTTCCATGGGGGGATCATCAGGGCATTGGGAAAAGCAGGGCCAGGGGAATTGGGTACTTGGGTCTAAAGGCAGCAAAATGGTACTCGGCCCGGGAGTTCTTTCATTGGTCAAGACTCCCAATTTAGCTACCTGATTATCTTGCTCTAGCGTTGTGGTCATGGGGCCGGGTAGTGGGCTGGTGCCTCTTCCTTGGGTTGGCTCCTGATTGGTTGATGGTGTAGACTTCAAACTCATGAAGCTAATAGTTGTTGCTTTGGCGCCTCCATTAGGTGTCGTGATTAGCACTCCACTCGGTGCAATAATTTCCTTGGCTTGATCTGTTTCACTGGATGAGCCATCATCTTCAGCATCAGCTTGCAGGGGCTCAACCCCAGAAAAATGCGGGTAGGCAGTCCCGCAGTCCATAGGCCTGGCGGCCTGGGGGAATCCAGGTTCCGGGTTCAATTCCTGCTCTTGGGCCTGGGGTTTTGGAGGAGGAGTATTGTCAATCCTGACAATACCGTTTGTGGAGTATATTAAGAAACATCCACTTGTACAGAGATCCTTTGCTGGTCACATTATGGGAAAAACAAGGTGATTTTCCAGCAGTGTTGTAAATGTGCTGTTTTAGCAGAGTTAAAAGAGAAAAAATATTGGAAACTAGATAATTATCTTTATTTGGAGATAGGGATTATATAGTTGTTGTGAATCATCTTAAGAGGAACATGATTATGTAGATCATTTAGTTGGATGGTGAAGGGGGGTGGCTTGTTCCTGGTAAAGGGTCAGGCATCAAATCAAGTCATCCACCAAATAAGATCATTCTTTTTTAATGTTGTCACTTTTAGGAATTTGAGTTGACTTCCTTGTTTGGCCACAGGTCACAGGAAAAAGGATTGTGGGTCTTGAACCCACTTAGTTGGAACCTTGTTGGCGGGTTGACCCTGCTGTTTGGACACCCCCTGGCTGAAGGTTGTCCTCGTCTGGAGGAAGGTCACTAGGGAGGTTGTCAGGAGCCCAGGCGCCATACTGGACTAGTTGTTGCTTGGTTGCGGGCAGTGCGGCCTCATGTTGCTTCTGTCAGGCCTTACAAGGCCATAACTGATTGTGGTGTCACAACATCTTTGATTACTCCCTCTCAGGGAATTAACGCCCCGATTAAATCACCAAGCGGCTCATCAAGGGGTTCACCACCCGGTCAATAAACTGGTGGCACCAGTATCAGTTAACCATCTATGACGGGGATCATTCAATCCAGGTCCTATATGGAACACAACTTGATTAAGCCTCGTGACTCAAGAGGAACATTACTCAGATAAGCCCCATGACCTCCATGACGTACATGGACGGCATGTGGCTTACCATGATTATATATATTAACCTATATTCATATTCAATAAAGTATCATTCTCTTCTAAATATTCCCCTTTTTTAGTTTATTATACTTCCCAGAAGTATATACTTGACAGTGGTAGCACAGGTAGGTTATCCATACCTACCCAACTCAAAGGAAAAATTCCTCCCAAGAAAAGAACCCAAGAAATGTCACTCTCTAACAGTTGGAGAGATTACAAAGTAGGACAAGACATCCCCCCTGGACTTGTCATCTACAATAATCTCCTTATGCCCATCAACCAGTACAACGCCCTCAAAACCCGCAGTCTTTTCTCTACCACACCAGCTACAACAGCGTCTATGCAACCTGAGATACCCAACATTGTGTTTCAACGCTTACGTACCGCTGAGATTGGCGCCTTTGCAGGACTACGCTGTGAGAACGCCTCTCTTTGGATCAACAGCACCAAGAGCAAGTTTGCACAAGTGGAGTACCCCCAAAGACTCTGGGTTAGTGAAGTTGCCCTCTGCGCCACAGGGACTGCCTCATGTTTTGTTACCAAATGGCTAGCCCAACACCCTGATCAGAAGGAAAACTGGGAAGTGTTCAAAGCCGCATTCCTCAAAAGATTCTCCATGAAAGATTCAGACGTAGTGATCATGACCAAACTCCAAACCTTCAAAATGACAGGAACCATCAAGGAATACATCGCCACATATGAAGGACTACATGACTGTGCACCCAACACCATCAACTTGTATAAAACTGGACCACGCCTGGACTTCTACAATGGCCTTCCCACACACATTAGGCGTCAGTTCAACATGACCTGCTGCAAGAACCTTGAGGATGTGTTTCTAGAAGGGAAACATGCAGCTCAGAAGTCTGACAATCTACACGCCTCCAACAAACGCAAGGACAACCCTGCAGTTAAAAGAGAGCCTTGCCCCAATAAGAAAAACAACCGAGCCACCAGTACCCAACCTCAACACGGGAATCTCACTGCACAAGCCAACCAGGCTAGCACCAAAGATATCAACAAGGAGGGAAAAGCTCAGGGGAGTGCTTAGGCAAGCCGCCCTACCCCTCTTCACAAGACTTGTACAGAGAACAGGATGTGGACTCCATCACCATGATCCAAGTTTCCTCCAGTGACCCTCTCCTGTTTGCTGCCCAATCTGGAAATAAACTCCTTACCTATCCTTTCTGTTTTTGTAGATACCAGGGCACAGCACTATTAGACACTGGAGCCAATCAATTTCTTGTTAACAAGAGTTTTGCAGACCTCATGAAGTTACCTACCATTTGAAGTAACATCAAGAGAGTCGTCATGGCAAACAACTGCAGCACACCAGTTACCCATGAGACCAAACCTTTCCGGGCCCAAATAGGAGACGTCCAAACGACAATTAGTGGCCCCATCATCTCAATTCCAAAATACAATATCATACTTGGATTAGATTGGATGCAAAAGACAAAACCTCACATAGACTGGGACAGTGCCACCCTCACAATCCAGCGAGGAGAAGTCCACCATCACGTGTACCCAAAACACCTTGACACTCTCATGAGGGACCACATATTTGTAAAGGTAATGGAAACAAAAAAAACTGACATCAGCAAAATCAATTAGAACACATGTACGTATGAAGTCATCCACTTCAAAAATACAGAAATCCAACACGAACAAAACCCAATCAGAAACCAGCTAGTCAATGAGTTTCCCTCTGTATTCCAAGAGTCACTACCCAGACTGCCCCCTGATTGGGGCATCCAACATGAGATTGACTTAAAAGGTAATGTACCTAAAGCATAATCCATCTATTGCCTCACACCACAAGAAGACGACGCTCTGAAAGCCTACCTTGACAAAGCACTTGAGAAAGGCCTCATCAGACCTTCAAAGTCACCCTTTGGTGCTGCTGTCTTCTTTGTGGTGAAGAAAGATGGAGGCCTCCGCCTAGTCACAGACTACAGGGCCCTCAACAAGGTCACAATAAAGAACAGGTATCCCCTGCCCCTAATTGATGACCTTTTTGATGCCCTGGGGGGTCCCAAATCTTCACAAAAATTAATTTGACAGCAGGATATCACCAAATTTGTGTGAAACCTGAAGACATTCCAAAGACTGCATTTTGGACTAAATACAGATCCTTTGAATGTGTTGTCCTCAATTTTGGCATGACAAACACTCCAAGTACCTTTGTAACCTTCATGAATGAAGTATTCAAGGAACACATTGGGAAAAGAGCAATCATCTACCTGGACAACATCATCATTTATAGTCCCAACCTACAGCAACACTAGGAAGACGTCCGCGCAGTCCTCTGCACCCTGCAGG
This sequence comes from Entomophthora muscae, assembly GCA_014839935.2. Taxonomy (NCBI): domain Eukaryota; kingdom Fungi; phylum Entomophthoromycota; class Entomophthoromycetes; order Entomophthorales; family Entomophthoraceae; genus Entomophthora; species Entomophthora muscae. The sequence goes on along the minus strand of QTSX02005946.1, from coordinate 22,216 downwards.
AAAACCAACTGATTGTCAAACCATCCAAATGGAAGTTCTTCTCAATTGAACTCCCCTTCCTTGGCCACATCATTAGCAAGGACAGTATCAAGCCCGATCCAGACAAGATACGCGCTATAACAGAAATGCCAGCCCCAAGAAACAAGAGCAAGCTCTGCACTTTCCTTGGAATGGTAGCATATGTACACAGGTTCATCCCTGACTGGGGCGCCCTAACAGCCCCCTATCAGCCATCACTGGGAAAACAACCAAGTTTGTCTGGACACCTCTACAGGATCAACATTTCTGCCAGCTGAAGGAGCGCATGGTCACTGCCCCCATCTTGCAATACCCAAACCGCAAGGGTATCTATGAGCTAGAAACCGACGCCTCTGATTATGCCATAGGAGGAGTCCTCTGTATCCAAACGGCCCAAAAAACTTCCTCCCTGTGGCATATGAATCCAGAAAGCTATTGGACGGCAAACAAAGATACCCTATACACAACAAAGAGTTGGTTGCAATCATACACTGTCTCATGAAATGGCTATGTTACCTAGAAGGAGCTCAGACGTTCAAAGTACTCACCAACCACAAGTCACTGGTATTCTTTAAAACACAACAGCACCTGTCAAGAAGACAAGCCAAATGGATGAGTATCATACAGAGATACCCCATGCAAATTGAATACAAACCAGGCAGAGAGATGCTTACTGCAGACGCCCTATCAAGGCTATACAATAAACACATCCTCTGCACTGATGGTGACCCCAAATGGCCCATGTTAATCATGGGAAATCTACAGGAGGGGTTCCCACCTGGCACATCAATGGACATACAAGAGAAAGTCCTCAAGAACAAACATCTGTTCAAAAACGTATATGGTACCCTTCAATAAATACTTCCAAATGGTGACACTGTACCCTACGTCCCGTCAACACAAAAGATTGACACAATCCTCTGATATCACAGAGACCTGGGACACACCCGTAGCAGGAACTTGCATGAATATCTCAAGATTTGCTACTGGTGGCCCAACATGCTAGATGATATCAGAGAAGTACTAGAACAATGCGAGGTCTGTGAAAAGTACACCCAAACCAAAGCTCCACCCAAATCAGTGGTACCCGTATCCATCACACAGCCCTTCAAGGTATGGTTGTTGGATATTGTGGGAACCATGCCTGGTGAAAGAAAAGGCAAGAAGTACATTATCACAGCCATCAACTATGCAACCAGATGGCCCGTAGCACAAGCCACAAAAGAGCACAAAGGCAATGACGTGAGACAATTCATTGGTAAGGAGATCATAGCAAAGTTCAGAAAGCCTCACCTCGTAATCACAGATGGAGGCACTGAACTCAAAGCTATTGACACCAACATCTATCTTGCCAAAAATAGAATAAAACACGTCACAGCCAGCCCATATCACCCACAAGCAAATGGACACGTAGAACGGCTAAACAGCTCTCTAGTGGAAGCAATCAGTAAGTTATCTGCCAGCAATCCAAAAGCCTGGGTTGACATGCTACCAAACGCCCTTATGGTCTGCAGAACATGAGTCAACTGTAATATGGGCAAAAGCCTCTATGAACTTGTCTATGGTCAGAAACCCTCACTTGTCAGTACAACCACAGGACCATGACTGCCACTTCCAAAGAAGATACCAGACAGTAATGACCCAAAATTACTACAAGCCAGAAAGGACCAAGAGGTGATGGAAAAACAAAGGGTTCAGCGGGAAGCAATCCTGTTGCAACACAAAAGGTTCCAAGTTGGAGACAAGATCTGGGTTGTCAACCACAACCAGCACAAATTAGACCCAGGATTGCGCGGACCAGGAATTGTCATGGAGGTGAAACCCAATAACGCATACCTCATCAAAGGGATTGGAGCTCAAACCAAACTAAAACATATGCATCATGATTGACTCCGTCTGTGTAAGGCAAGAGCAGCCCAAAAAAATTCAAGACTCCCTGTTCCTAACACCAAACTGGATCAATACCAGGCCCGTATTCCAGATACACTTAAGAAGGTTCCCAAGGCTCCGCCTTCCAGCACCCCAGGGGGAGATGTTGCAACATCTTTGATTACTCCCTCTTGGGGAATTAACGCCCTGAGTAAATCACCAAGCGGCTCACCAAGAGGTTCACCACCCAGTCAATAAACTGGTGGCACCAGTATCAGTTAACCATCTATGTGTGACGGAAATCCCTGGATAATATGAAGCCGTTTCTAAATGATGGGGAATTACCACCCAAATCCACATAGAATTGATGATTAACCACCAACACGGCTTCAGATATTTTTTTGTGAAATTTCCAATTGTAACTCCAGGATTAAGTAGAACAATCAGTCCTAACCAGAATAAACCAAGATAAATGACCTGGGAAAGCATCAATACATCTTCTGCGTAGAATTCTGGGCATTGAGATGTGACACAATTTTCCATTTCAATAATGGGGGGAGGAGCTACAAAATCAGCTGGCATGAAATTGACATTTGGCGTCGCCAACAACAAAGTTCCAGATGCTGGGCCCCATCTTCCAGAAATGATTCTGTTCAGAATCAGATGGTACAGGATATACCGCAACAACCCAATCAAAAAATGTATTTTTAAAATTTTAAATTAGAACTTGGGATAATTGATTTTTATTGAGTAAATTTAGGAGGACTCAACTCTTAGAGTTGAAACAGGGAAAATTATTTAATATATATCAGAAAAATTGACTAAGCAATACCACCTGAGTCTTGATCTTCTATTCCTTCTACATCTTCAAGTAAGTATCTGGTCCAGGTTGCAAAGAACCCTTGAATGACCAGTTTCTGACGACCCTGCCAATTAACAAGCTCATATCTGGTGACCCTTAAATTATGTCAATTTATTAACGTCAGCTTGGAAGGGAGAGCTGGTTTTGGCTGGCAGACTGGAGCAGCTGTGACCCATTTTTGGTTGACTGTTTGATTTAAATCCGTTAACTTGGTCAATTTTGATACAGATTTCCCGGCTTTTTGAGCCTTCTTGCTTGGACAAACAATGCCTGGCATTATGGAACCTACCGTGACATCACCCTCTGCTTTAGCCCTGGGCACAATACCACCATCTGGAAGATGGGATAAGGAGAAATTCTTATGGGCAGGTGGGAGTTTCATTGTGGCTAGGGTAAGTTCAGGGTGACCAATAGCAGTGGGATTGCGCTTGTAGAACTCGTGGATCAGATCAGAGGAATTTGAACAATTGTAGTGGGGAACCCAAGAGTTTTCAGAATCAGGATAGCCTTTCCAAGATACCAAATATTCCAAACAGCAGCAATTCTTGCGGGAAGCCAGAATACAATTTAACTTGTACTCAGGTTCTCCTTCCACAAGAATGGGTTGGGAAGAGGGGGTCTCTGTTCCTTTGAAGGGAGTAAGAAGACATTCATGGAAGGTGTGGAAAATCTTGAAAGCAGGAGGTAAATCCAGCCGATAGGCAAAGGGGCCAATCTGACGTTTTACCTTGAAGGGACCAACTCACTTGGGACCTAATTTGCAACAGGGAACCTTAAGTTTCATATTGTAAGCATCAACCATGACTAGATCACTTGGCCTGTAAGTTGGACCTTCCTGGCACTTGCAATCTGTGTATTCCTTGTAAGTTGTCACAGCAGCGGCAAGAGTAACTTGGAGCTCCTGATGGACCTGCTTCAATGCAGCGGCTTGATCAGTTGCAGCTTCCACGTTGCTAACCAAACAAGGACCCATGTTGGAAGAAGGATTGTAACCCACATTGGCATAAAATGGCAATACTTGAGTTGACGTGTGCGGGGCGTTATTATATGTGAACTCTGCCATGGGTAGATTATCACACCAGTCATCTTGTCATGCATTAGTGTAGCAATGTAGGTAGACCTCCAAAATTTGGTTTACCCTCTCTGTTTGTCCATTTAATTGGGGGTGGGAAGCAGTAGAGCGGCACAATTTGATACCAAGGATTCCAGTAAAAGCTTCCCAGAACTGAGCAATAAATTGGGGATCACAGTCACTTACAATCTCCATTGGGATGCCATGTAGAGAGAAGATTCTGTTCACAAATAACCTAGCGGTTTCCACTGAAGTAATTGTGGTTGAGAAAGGTACAAAGTGTGCCATCTTTGTGAAATAATCAACTACCACCATGATTGCGTTAAACCCATTGGAATTGGGAAGCTCACCAATGAAATCTACCAACAATGACGTCCAGGGACCCACAGCAGGCTGAAGTGGAACCAGTAAACCAGTAGTCTTATTCCAACTGGCTTTGGATCAAACACATACCAGGCAATCTTGAACAAAAGCTGCTACCTGCACAGTCAAACCTTTCCAGGAAAACTGGCGGCAGATAAGTTCCACTGTTTTGTTTTCCCCTGGATGACCAGCCATTGGACATGTATGATTAGCCTCCATGATTTCATAGCAAATAGTGCCCTCAGGAACCCACAAGCAACCTTGATGATATAGGACTGGACTAATCTTATGATAACCCTGAGGCTGACCTACTGGGTTTGCACATGCTAGCTCTAATAGCCTATCATAACCTTTGGACAAAGGTTGCAGAAACTTAACCTTGGAATACAAGTCCAGGTCTGCACCCTCAGCTAAGGACATGGTGGCCAACGTAGCCGGCGGAGGCAATACAAAAGGCACCACAGCCTTGTCTGGAATCATAGTATGTGTGTTAAACTTGGCGTCCATACTAGCATCTGGGAGATGGGAGGGATTCCTGCTTAGAGCATCGGCCAAGTGATTGTCAGATCCCTTAATAAACTTGTAGCGGAACTTGTATCTTGTCAGATCACCATGCCATCTGGATTGGCAACCCGACAAAACCCTGGGTTGTTGATAATATAGAAGAGCTTTGTGGTCAGTTCTTACTACAAATGGATGACGTGCCAACATGAGATGGTGGTGCCAATGCTTTAATAATTCCACTACAGCCAACAATTCCTTGTTGTAAATCATGTAGTTGCGTTCTCAAGCCTCCATCTTCCGGGAGAAATACCCTACAGGTCTCTTGATCCTGTCACTAGCTGTCTGCAACAGCACACCAGACACAGCGTATTTATATGCATCAGTGGAAATGACAAAAGGAAGCTCAGGATCCACATGTATTAACACTAGGGAGGACAACAAAAGAGCTTTGACTGCTGAGAAGGCACTTGCACACTCAGGCGTCCAGACTAAAGTTGTCTTTCCACTAGCCAAATATAAAGGGGCGGCCACCTCAGAAAAGTGGGGAGTGAATTTCTTCAAGAGTGTACATGTACCCAGGAAACTACAAAGTTGGGATACTGTCACAGGTGTAGCATACTCTCAAACCACAGCTTCCTTGTCAGGGGCAATGGTGTGGCCATCCTCAAAGATAATATTACCCAGAAAGGTAACCTTACGTTTAAAGAATTCACACTTACTCCTTTTGATGATCAAGTTTGCTTTGAGAATGCGCTCTAAAACTGCCAACAAGTGGGCCTTATGGGACTCCTCATCCAGAGAAAATACCAAGATGTCATCCATATATGCAATGGCATAAACACCTAGGAGATCTCCCAGGACTGAATCAATCAACCGCTGAAAGCAAGCTGGAGTATTCTTCAATTCAAAAGGCATTAAGTGGAACTGGAAGATACCCTTCTTAGTTCTGAATGCTGTTAACCATTCCATTCTTTCTGCAATCCTGATTTGATTGAAAGCATTCAACAGATCAAGTTTTGAGAATACCTTGGCCTTCTCAACACACCTAGAGATCTGTGCTTTGAGAGGTAAAGGATAAGGATCCAGAATTGTAATGTTATTCAATTCCCGTAGTCAACACAAGGACAAAGGGACCCATCAGACTTCTGAACAAACAATAACAGAGAGCAGATTGACAAAGCCTTCTTAAAAATGTAGCCTTTTGCCAACATGTCACAAGTCCATTCTTCCAAACATGCATCTTCCTTCAAGGTTAAAGGGTAAATAGGAGACACAATTCTGATCAGATCAACAGTACCTTAAAGTCAAAGTCAAACTGAGTGTGCTTGGGAAGGACCTTGCCTCTGGTGGCGTCAAATGCCGCGGACCAGGGTTGCAAGCATGCCAGTAAATCCAAACTTACGGGGACAGGGACAGGGAACAATTGTATGGTCTGTGATGATTGCTCCAATTCAGACATATCCAACAGCGGAATACAAATAGTTATACCCAAAGAGTGTTCCACCTGCAGCTCATTTTTCTCCAGTAAGGTTGATACATTATGATCTCTCCACCAACTCACTCCCAAAATGATAGGATACATAATGGTAGGTCAAACAGAAAACCTTGCAGTAAAAGAATGACCTGAAACTACAAAAGTAACTGGCTTCTTCAGCTGGAAAGAGGGAAACGTTTGACAGTTTCCACCCCTAACAAGCATTCCCAGGTGGTACTTAAGTTGTAGCAAGTCAGCAGTCTCCACGCTCATGAAATTTTTGGAAGCACCTGTATCCAACAAAATAGCTGGCTGATAGATAGTCTGACCATTATCAATGCTACCATAGAACAAGAAGTAACCAGAAGTGGATTTATTTTCAGCAAAGGTAGCAATCTTGGCAGGGTCTTGTTCCTCATTGGCAGTACAGACGGCAGCTAAGGAGGCAGGATGCTTCTAGAAGTAACGCTCAATCATTTCTTGGACGGCAGCTGGAAGAACAGGGTTATCACAATCAATGGGAACAAGGGGCAACTCTTCAGATGTAATAACAGAAGATTTTGCAGGTACAACGTGCTGAAGCATTGCCAAGGAACTATCATGAACAAACACCACGGGGACCTCCTTTACATCACTGGGTTTGTTCACCACCGCCAATTGTAGCTGAGACAAGCTAGGGAGAGTACAATCTTGGCTTTGGTTGGAAGGAACTACCGCGGAGCAAGGACCAGAAAACCAAGAGCGCACAGCAGGTTTATCCTCAATTACCAACGTACCTTGTTTGGAAGTAGACGGATTTGAGACCAGAGAAAGAATTTGGCTTACCAGGGCCTCAGTTGTGGTTAACAGGGAATCCCAAACTGCCAAATCCTGGGCAGTCTGGTCAACTGCTAACCACAACGCTGAGAGTTTATTCACCTTGGGAACATCAACTGTACGGCAGTAGGTAAGAAACTGAGGAAGGAATACCAAAAGCAGAGTTGTACCCTGATGGAAGGCGTACAGCTTACAATATACTTTGAGCTCCTCAATAGATACACACAAATTTTTTAACAAAGGGTATAGAGATGCACTTTCAGTTAAAACATGTGGATTGTGCTCCACCACAGACAACAACCATTCACAGGCATCTTCAGAAACCTTTGTTATCACATGGTAAACTTGGGATTTGCGACTAAGGCTAGAGCCGGAATAAAATGATAAAGCTGACAAAACTTCACGCAAAATTTCATCAGTGGGTGGAGCAGGAAAATAATCCCGACGCCAAAATGACATGACGTGACAGAAATAGGAAACAGAGGATCCAGTCTCTACAACTGCAGCCAGAGATGGAAACCACAAATTAAAGAAAAGCCCAAACTGAAAACTCAGAAATGAACTGATGCAAATAAACATGGTAAACACAGATATCTCAATGGAGCAGGAGAAAAGAAACACAAATTCATGACAAACTGCTTCCAAAAACTCAGACGTAGAAGAGTTGAGTAATGTGACAGAAATCCCTGGATAATATGAAGCCGTTTCTAAATGATGGGGAATTTCCACCCAAATCCACATATAATTGATGATTAACCACCAACGCGGCTTCAGATATTTTTTTGTGAAATTTCCAATTGTAACTCCAGAATTAAGTAGAACAATCAGTCCTAACCAGAGTAAACCAAGACAAATGACCTGGGAAAGCATCAATACATCTTCTGCGTAGAATTCTGGGCATTGAGATGTGACACAATTTTCCATTTCAATAATGGGGGGAGGAGCTACAAAATCAGCTGGCATGAAATTGACATTTGGCGTCGCCAACAACAAAGTTCCAGATGCTGGGCCCCATCTTCCAGAAATGATTCTGTTCAGAATCAGATGGTACGGGATATACTGCAACAACCCAATCACAAAATGCATTTTTAAAATTTAAAATTAGAACTTGGGATAATTGATTTTTATTGAGTAAATTTAGGAGGACTCAACTCTTAGAGTTGAAACAGGGAAAATTATTCAATATATATCAGAAAAATTGACTAAGCAATACCACCTGAGTCTTGATCTTCTATTCCTTCTACATCTTCAAGTAAGTATCTGGCCCAGGTTGCAAAGAACCCTTGAATGACCAGTTTCTGACGACCCTGCCAATTAACAAGCTCATATCTGGTGACCCTTAAATTACGTCAATTTATCAACGTCAGCTTGGAAGGGAGAGCTGGTTTTGGCTGGCAGACTGGAGCAGCTGTGACCCATTTTTGGTTGACTGTTTGATTTAAATCCGTTAACTTGGTCAATTTTGATACAGGTTTCCCGGCTTTTTGAGCCTTCTTGCTTGGACAAACAATGCCCGGCATTATGGAACCTACCATGACACTATGATGGGGATCATTTAATCCAGGTCCTATATGGAACAAAACTTGATTAAGCCTTGTGACTCAAGAGGAATATTACTCAGATAAGCCCCATGACCTTCATGACGTACATGGACGGCATGTGGCTTACCATGATACTATATATTAACCTATATTCATATTCAATAAAGTATCATTCTCTTCTAAATCTTCCCCTTTATTTTGTTTATTATACTTACCAGAAGTATATACTTGACAGTGGTGTAGGATTTTTTCCTTTTTGCGCTTGCCAATATCTTGTATCAGGTAAGTGTTGCTTTTGATTACCTTTAATATGCTGACAGGGCCTACTTTCTCAGGCTGTAACTTTCTTTTGTCTGAATTTATTACCCAGACCTTGTCCCCAACTTTGTGTCTGGTGTGGATAAGAACAAATGTGTCTCAAAGACGTCTTTCTTCCTTCTCTAGCTGGTCACTGTTGGCTTGTACTACTTGGGGTGCTGAATGAGGAGGAACTTCATTGGGTATTTCCAACTTTAGCCCTGTAAGGGCTTGGATGATGTTTGGATGAGTGCCATATACAAGCTCAAAGGGGCTTTTCCAAGTGGATCTGTTTGCCTGGGTACAACATACAAGGAGTGAAGTTGGTTGTTGCTTGGCCTAGTCCTCAGGTCTCCTGGCTGTGAGCTTGGCAAGGGCTTGTACTAAGCTGCCATTTAATTTCTCAACTTGGCCATTGGCCTGAGGATGATAAGGTGTGGTTACAGTGTGTTTGACTCCATTCTTTGTGAGGTAAATGTTGGTGCTTTCTGAGGTCAATTCTTTGCCTCCATCTGTGATCAGTATTTCTGGCTTACCAAACTTTCTCAAAATCTTCTTGCCTATGAAGTGTCAGACGTTGTTGCTAGTATGTGTCTTCACTGCTTGTGCTACTGGCCAGCGAGTGGCAAAGTCAATGATGGTGATGATATAATTTTTGTTGTTATATTTTCCTGGCATTGGCCCTACAATGTCAAGGGCCCACACCTTGAAGGGTAGCTGGGAACAAGTTGGCAACATGGATTTTGGGGGATTACCGCTTTTTGTAAACTTTTTGCATACTTCACATTGCTTGAGGACCTCCTGTACATCTTGGTACAAGGTTGGCCACCATGTCTTGTGCTTTAGGGGTTTATAGAGATTTTGGCTCTTTGTATGGCCCAGGTATTGATGGTAACATTGGATGGTGTCAACCCTTTGATGTGTAGAGATGTACATAATAGTGCTTCTGTTGGTCATTTTTTGATATAGAGTGTCATATACATTGGTGAAGAGGTGCTTGTTATATGACAGTCTCTTTAGTGATATTGGTGGTATCCAGAGGGAAACCCTTGTCCTTGGTTTGGAGTACCAGGAGAGGCTATTCAGGGTTGAGCATGTTTTTGCCTCTTATGGCTTGGATGTAAAGTTGGGAAAGGGTGTTGGCCATGACCAACTTGGGCCCTGGCTTATATTGAATGTTCATGTTGAATCTTTCCAGGAACTCCATCCAGCGCGCTTGGCGCCTGGATAAGTTGGCCTGGGTTTTGAAGTAAATGAGTGACTTATGATCAGTTAGAGCAGTGAATTTTTCCTGGTGCTCCAGGTAGCAGTGCCACTTTACAAGGCAATGGACAATGAACAGTAGCTCTGTGGGGTTCCTGGTCACCAGTTTCCATAGTGTGTCCTGGGTTGTAGCCAGGGACCGGCTTGGAGGAGTTGTCATTCTCCAGAAGGGGTGAAGGGTTGGTGAGAAGTTTATACTTGGATTGCATAAGGGCAAATTCCTCCAGTACCTTTCCAATCACCAAGCAAGCGTCTCCACCGTATACCTGGACTTCATCAGGCGCCAGCCCTTCTGTAGGCCAATACCAATCCTGTAGTAATCTTGCAAACTCTTCTCCAATGAATTCTCTTCCTCTATTTGACATCTCCAAATGTCTTGTCACCTTCTCCCACTCCTCCTGGGCAGATTTACTGGAGGCAAACTTCCTGCACCCTAGACAATAGGATTCCTCATCCCCTGGGCTGGGATAGAAAATATGGGATAATTGACTCATGAGACTTAAATACTCTTTTCACACAGGAAATTTGGATAGGGGTCGTAATAGGTGCTTTATTCTCTGTCAGAAGGAAGATCCCCTTAGAAACCTTCTGAGATATAGCTTTGGGGTAGGGAATAAGAAAGGGTTTGTGCCAATACTTGAAATCCTTTAACAATATCTTGGAATCCTTGTACTTGGTCTTTGACTCCTGCTCCTTGGTCTTGGGCTCCTGTGCTTTGGTCTTGGGCTCCTGCACCTTAGTTGTGGACCTCATTGTCTTAATCTTAATCTTCTGCGGTCTGACCCAGCTCTGGATTTCTATCCTTGGTATTTTGCTCCTTCTGTAGCTTTGGTGGCCTTTGTTATACACTTGATCTAGTCCCTGAAAAGTCTCAGATAGCTCTCCATTTTATAGCCCCTTGTTTCAGACCAAAAACCTTTCTTAGAACTCTGGTTCTTTAAAGCCTAAACTATCCTGTTTTTCTTCTTCTAAAATATATTAAACTTTTAAACTTACTTCAGCTAATGAAAGCCCTGAATTTTCTGCTTCTGCTCCCCATTTTTTAGGCTTTAACTCTTGAGTTAAAGCCCTTAAAAAACTGATTAAGTAGACTCCAGTTTGCGGCCAATCAAACGCCTTGCTTCAATGGTTTTACCAAAACAGTTTACCCGGATGACCCGTCCCTGACCCTGGTTCAAACCCAAAGCTGTCTTGCTCCGGGTAAACAACTGCTCCGCGTTTCAAACGGTCTCGCTGTAATTCCTGTCATGTTTCCCCGGCAAATCTTGAGCGCTTCCACATATGTTTTACTTAGGCAATTTTCAACCCTTCAATTTTTCAATGTTTCTCCGTGTTTCCCCATGTTTCTTTCAACGTTTTGCACCTTTGAACCTGCCTGTTGCTCGTCCTTTTGCTTTCTTAGTTGTTTTTGGCAAAATTTGCTCTTTTGTCCTCACAGTTTTTCCGTTCTTCTTTCAGCTTCTTTCCGGTCCATTTCATCTTTAATTCCCTTTCTAAAAATAACATATAGTTCTAACAAACTATAGGTTATTTTTTCTTCTCTTTCTTTTTTCTTATATAAATTTTTAATCCTTTTCTAATCATAATCATGCAGTATTTGATTATTCTTTTAACTGCTTCTATATATCCAAATTTCTTCTCAAAAGTCACTAACCTAGCTCTTCCAGCCTCTGTATTAAGTCCAGCTAGGTCATCCTCTCAGCTCTTCAGTTCTTCAGCACCAACTTCTGGTCCTTTGGCCATCCTACACCATGATCTGCTAGTCCTTCATCATGTCTTCTTGTCCTTCTGCTTATCCTTAACCAGTTCCTCACCCAATCCTTACTAGGAACCTCATTTGTTCCCTTAACACACTGAACCATCTTGGTTCATTCCATTCAATATGAATCAACAGTCCGTCAACTAGCCTTAACTGTGATCAAACAGTCCCTCTTGCTAGTTTTCTCTGCTAATTCTGTGAACCACCTTGGTTCTTTATCTCAGCCCCCATTACCAGAACTTGTAGACCCAGGCATGAGTCTACATTAAACTGGTGTTTGACTGGGCCCTCGCAAGTGGCAATCTACTTAGGCCATTCAACCATAAATCTATGTATATGTGTTGTCTTTACTCACCCAGGTGATGAAGTCTGGACTTTCAGTCGCAGAGTAATCAGCTCTACTTCCCAGAGGCCTGATCACACCAAGTTTTGCAGCTTGTTTCCCCAAGCAAGCCACCTTGGTGACACCTCTGAGCATGCCTATACCCTCCAATGCTCACTTTGGGTTTCCCCAAAGCTCCCATAGGGGCATAGACAAGGACACCCTGCCAGTCCGTTAGGCAGAGTGCTTGCTCACAGACCTCCTGCAAGCATATTAGGGTATGTTGAGCCCTCAAAGCTCTTCCCCTCCCTGGCAGCCCACGTTATCTGCCAGGGGTCCAAACCTACTCCCCCCAGATAGACACAGTTCCCTGCTTGCTATTTCAGTCTTCACCCTCCTGCAGCCACAGTTTCCTGCTAGGTGAAGCACTATAGCCTAAAGCAGCCAACATCTTCTGTTGGGTGGAGGCAACAACTGCCTCTGGTAGTCCTTTGTTACCTACCAGCCAGGCCTTACTTACACTAGTAGACCATGTTACCTACCAGGGTTACCTCACTTCTCCTAGTAGACCAAGTTACCTACTAGGCTTACCTCACTTACCCCTAGTAGCCCTAGGTTACCTACCAGTTTACAACATTGCTAGCTAACCACACATTGTCATTCTTTAGCATATTGTCTTTATTTGAAGCCAAATCAACCCTTGCCTGCAAAACCACACACATGTGGATCACCACAAGCTCCTTATTGTGAATTGGGTAGCAACACTTGCCATCAGTTAGTTTGCGGAACTTGTAAGTCACAGAATGGAAATCACCATTATCTGTTTTGATTCTAAGTACATCTCTGTAAATTCACTGCCACCTTTGGCCTTGGATTGAACCATTCTTCCCTGTTGCACCAAGAAAGGCCCAAAAATAACAACCAATCCACTTAATTCCCTAGGGGACTTAGCTTGTACTGTTGATGAAAGATTTGTAGTTGCATACGCTGTGGATGCTCCAACCCTTATGGCCCTTCCATGGAAGAAACTCTGATCAATTTAGACTGTTTGCTAGCCTGGTATTGACCGTTGTTGAAGAGCATTAGAACCGCCCAATCAAATCAATCCACATCAGACTTCCCAAAGGCAAACGTTTCACAAATACCTGAATCCAACTCCAATCAATTAGATGGGTCCCCAGAAATTAGTTTAAAACCCTCCAGCTCCCCTGACTTAAGTCAGCAAAATTTCTCCTCCCGCCAATCAGATTCTGGCAAGGTAGTCATGTGACAGACTACTGAGTACACACATCCCTTAAACATAGCCAGGGGACTTTCAGTCCTCTGCTTGTTGATTCTCTAGTTACAATAAAAATTGGGATCATTTTTGGTTTCATATAACTTAAATTTTTTTTGAAAAACTGCTTGGACTCTACTCTGGAGTTCATATACACTTTAATAGAAGCGTTGGCGTTGATTTACTTAAAATTTACCTTTTGCCTGCCCAGTTCAAACCCTGTTGTTGTTCCATTGCTCCTAAGTAAATAGTTAGTACTTAGTTGTTGTCTGCTTCACTTTTGCTTTTGAAACCACACTTTGAACTTGAAAATTCAAGTTAAAACTTACATAATTTCTTACTTGAATTATATAATTATATTTTTTTGTTTAATTTCAAACCCATCTTTGTTCTGGCCATCACCCAAGACTCCCAAGACCGCGCCTAAGTCCTTCTTGAGTTAGAAAGTCTGTTTTTGACTGTTTTTGCCATTTGTAGTTGCTTTCCACTCATTTTTAATATTCTGACGACCAAAAACTACACTGTTGTACTCCAAATTTCCTGGAGAATTTAATCATGATACTCCTGGCTCTTAATTTTGTAGTGTTTTCTCTGGGCCCCTTTTTGCTGCTCCTCTGGTCCACTTCTCCTGATTTATGTAGTTGCCTCTCCTCTTTGGCCTGTCTTGTGGGGGATGATCCTTCTAGTCTCTTACACTTCCCCAGTGGTCTTCTTGTCTCAGGAGAGGCCCTGGTCAAGAGTATGACTTGCAATGACTTAGACTTGCACTCTGCTGATCCCATATTGCCCAACACCGCCGCAGATAAAGCTGCTTTCTTCTCTCCTCCTCCACAGGAGAGCCCCAATCTGGTCCCCCTGCAGGTACCTGAGGTCCCCACCCTGGTCCCCTCTCATGCACCTTGGTTGCTTACCAGGCTTGTGTTGATGGGGCTGAATGCCTACTTCCTTCAACTATTCCCAGTATCTTCCCTCTGATCCCCCCTCAGAGTGGCTGTCCCAGTGCTTCACTGGGCAGCATCCTGGTGGTTCATCTCACCAGGATGAGAGCCAAACTTAGTTAGTTTAGCCCCCCTCTCTCACAACCTCCAATGGAAGCATATGAGGCGTTGGGTTCCATCTGATAATCTCCATCTTGTTTGGAGTATTGCAGGATGGGGGCGGATGTCAGTTTTTCCTTAAGGCAGTGGAAACATAGGTCTCATTGCAGAGTCCATACAAACTTGGCTTTGATGCCTGTTATTGCAGATAAGGGGGATTTAAGGACGCCACAGTTGGGTATGAACCTTGGGATGTAGCTATCATCCCTAATAAGATGTGGAGCCCTGCTTTGTCCTTGGGTGGCGGCATCTTGCAGATGGCTTGAATCTTTTTTGTCAGGCTTCATGCCATCTTTTGACACTATGTGTCTGAGGAACGGCAACTGTTTGCAGGAAAACCGAAATTGATATGTTTTGGCCAATAGTTTGTGCTGTGTCAGTGTTTTGAAGACTGCTTCCAAGTCTCTGTGATGTTGTTCTACTGAGGGGCTATACAAAATTATGTTGTCTAGGTATACCCGTACATGTTTGCCAATGTGGGGGGTAAATGCCTCATTCATGAAGATAACAAAGGTTGATGGTGTGTTTGTCATCCCAAAGTTGAGCACAACACATTTTTAGGAGCCATACTTAGTGCAAAGGCTGTATTGGTTATATTTTTTATTTGGATTTGGATTTGGTTGTAGCCTGCCGTCAGGTCAATATTGGAGAAGACAGTTGCCCCTCAAAGGCGTCAAAGATATTGTTGATAAGTGGGAGTGGGTAGCAATTCTTGAAG
This sequence comes from Entomophthora muscae, assembly GCA_014839935.2. Classification (NCBI taxonomy): domain Eukaryota; kingdom Fungi; phylum Entomophthoromycota; class Entomophthoromycetes; order Entomophthorales; family Entomophthoraceae; genus Entomophthora; species Entomophthora muscae. Next base: position 6,965 of record QTSX02005946.1, on the reverse strand, counting down.
GTAACCTTGTTTAGTGCTTGGTAGTCATTAACAAGTCTAAGGGTTCTGTCCTTCTTTGCCACAAAGAATACGGCAGCACCAAAAGGAGATTTTGAGGAGCGGATAAGCTTTTTTTCTAATGCTTCCTTGAGGTATGTGTGCAATGTGTTGTCTTCATTTGGAGTGAGGCAGTATATAGGTTGTGCCTTAGGTACTGCTTCCTTGAGCTGGATGGTGTGTTGTATATGTTTTTCTGGAGGCAATATGGTAAGGCTTCCTTTAAGATCTCAGGATGGCAGTCCACAATCTCCTGGTCTTGGGGAGTGGTTGTGTCTTGGTGGTCTTTGAAGTGTATGACCTTGTATTGGCAGGAGCCTCAATCAACTGTTTTGAGGTTATCCTGCTCTCCTTGTGTCTCTGTGATGTGCACAAAGACATGATCTTGTAAGAGTTGGTCCATGGAGTCTAGGTAGATCTGGTGATTTACTCCTTCACGCTTGATGATCAATACAGAGGTCACCCAGTCTACGTGGGGGTTGTTCATTTGAAGCCAGTCCAGTCCAAGCACAATGCTAGATTTAGGGAATTCATTGACAGGTCCCTGAATGGTGGAGTGCAGGTTCTCCAGTGCAATGGAGAAGGGGGCAGTTTCCTGTATCACCGCAATGTGATGTTCATTGGCTAAAACCACATTTTTAATCTGCAAAGAATTAGTGGTTGGCTTGAACTTGTCTAGAAAGCTGCTGTTGACTAAGGTTTTTTTCTGCGCCTGAGTCCAGGAGTGCCAAGCCTGTATAACTGCAAAAGCAGAAAGGATAAGACATCAGTTTATTGGGATGTCTGTCAATGGTGTAAAGTACTGGATCTTCCTAGGGCACTTGGATCATTGGATATTGATCCATGTCCTTGAGTTAATACTCATTGTTGGGCAAGTCAGGAGTTGTGTGGGGAGAGCTTGGCTTGCTTAGTGCTCTCCTGGGCTTTTCCCTTGTCTTGATTGTCTTGTGTGGCAGTGATACGGAAATGGGTATGGTTTGACTGTTATTGATCCTGTTTCCATGTTCATTTGAGCCTGCAGGTTTATGGTTTGCACTGTTGTTGTTGTTCCCAGGAGGCAGTCAGTTGGAGCGTCCAGTTGGGTGAGAATCTTTGGGTTGCTCCCTTTTTCCAGTTTGCGCCTTGTGGAGAGCATTGTACATTTGTTCTGCTTTCTCTGCTTCACAATACAGACTTTGTAGATTCGTCACTTGGTACAGGTTCATGTGTCTCATTACATGCAACTTTAGTGCGTTGTAGTACATGAGGTGTGTAGCTGGGGTGTCAAAGGCCATGTTGGGAGGGGGCACATAGTCAGAGTTCTTTGTACGCGTGGGTGAGTCCCTTTACTGTGCCAGTCTGGGTCAAGTTCTTTACTTGATATATAATCATGAGGGTGGTGTCCTTCATTATAAAACTTGCCAAAAAAGTCCTGCTTAAGTGTCCCAATCCTTCTTGATGTGGTCTTCATGCCATTTTTTGCACCACATACCTGTGTCATTTGTAAGGTAGATGGATATCTCTGCAATCCAGAATTGTTGTGGGAATTCCATTTGCGCCAGTTTGTTCTGTGCCAATTGTATCCATGCTGTGGCATTGTCATTGTTGGCCCCAGCAAATGATTCCAAGGCAGCACTTCAAAGATGTTGGGCTACATGGGTGGGCATTATACTTTTGTCTGTCACACAAGGGGTGGTGGTAGGTACTTGAAAGAACCCTTGCGCTGACAGGGCGTTGAAGGCGGGTACCGGTACAAGCATGTTCTGGTATAGAACAAATCCTTCTAGTATATTGGTTCCCAGCAGGTATGGCCTCCAGTCTAGTGGGAGACCAGACATGATTCTTTTGAGGATTTGTTAACCACAGCAAGTATAGGCAACAGGCATAATTTTGGGGGATAAAGTAGGATGGAAAACCTACTTCTGCTACCAATGCCGTAACAGTGCTATTTTAGCAGAGTTACAAGGGGGAAAATATTGGAAACTAGATAATTATCTTTATTTGGGGATATGGATTATATAGCTGTTGTATATCATCTTAAGAAGAACATGATTATGTAGATAACTCAGTTGGATGGTGAAGGAGGTGGGTTGATCCTGGTAATAAGTCAAGCGCCAAAACAAGGTATCAACCGTAAGGGATCATCATTTGTTCATGCTGTTGGATTTGGAAATTTGAGTCAACTTCCTTGTTTGGGCACAGGTCACAGGGAATTCAGATTGCAGGTCTCAACCCCAATTAGTCAGAACCTTGTTGGCAGGTCAATCCTGCTGTTTTGACATTAGCAGCCTGGATATATCAAGTATTTAATATTAATTTTTCATATTAGTTAATTGGCTCCTTAATTTATAATGTATAATTTATTTCTAGGCTCTCACCAATACTATGGTACAGAAACTATATACAGCAGGTATCAATTGTATATTAAAATAGTAAATTACCTTCAAGAGATATTTGCTGGGAATTAGTCCTCATAATCAAAAACCAAACCAAAAACTTTGTTGTCTTTGGAGTGCAATTCATTGTCTTGGGAGGAAATTTCAGTCATAAACCCCTTTAATCATAGGGAGAAACAGGTCAAAAATGTTCCCATCCACAGATTTTTTGGCAACAAATCTCTTATGTTAAATTTATATTTCAACTATGATATTTTTCAGGATTTTTGGGATATTGACTAATTAACAGTTTCAAGCAATTAACACAGTTCAGCTGCCAATTGCTCTTAGGAATGGTTTCAACAAAATAATGTGGTTAATTGGACCGCAAGATCAAGATATCAATGACCAAATCATATACTGGCATTAATAAATTCCCTGTCCCCAATTGATGAATGGAGCCTGCAGATATTGTGCAATTGATTAAATCTTCTCAACAGGAATATAAAAATGCATCTCATAATAATTAATATTTTAAACTTTAATTATATCCTAGAACAAGGAGCTGTCATATATACTGTCATCTGCATTACATATAGAAGAGTCCATGATGGACTTTTGCTGCCAGGACAATCTCTCTAAGATAAAAGGCTCTGAGCCTATTGTATTAGAGTAGCTCTGATTAAGTTAATAATTACCTCTGTGAACTAGTAGCTAATTGTGTCAGGATCAATCCTGACACACATTCCTAAATCATCCATCTACTCTAATATGGGAAAAAGGGGAAATTCCACCTCCTAGCCAGCATTACCACCAACAATTTCCATTAATTAAACAAATGATTAAAAAAATAATTAAAACAACAAACAGAACTTAATAGGAAACAAAAAATTATTCTCAACAGGGGGAGCAGATGCCTGCCACATCTGAGCAGGCCTCTGCCAGCCCAGCATCCGTGGGCCAGCTCCACCTGCCATTCCCCCAGTACCCAGCCTGCCAGCCTACCCAGGAATCCCCATCCAGCTACCCAATCAGGTTCCTGCCCACCAGCCACTCTATCCAATCAGAAGCAGGGACCCTCCACAGCTAATCAAGGGTTTTTTTCAACCCCAGATAACCAAAAACACTACTTGCCAACAACCAATGGGAATCTGGGCCCTAGGATAAATAGGCAGGGCCAATCATAACTCAGAATGAGTCACCTGTGATAAAAATATAACCAGGTAATCACCTGGACTCCAAGCCAACCATTATTTCAAAAAAAACAGGGAACCATTGGCCAGACAAAATAATTTCAGCCTGGGCCTCAGATAGGAGCAAACAAGGGGTTGACCTTCACTCACCCTCCAAACATCAGGAGCCTTGATATATACTCTTGGGATTCTCAATCCCTTGCTTTCACTCTGATTTATAAAACTTTGCACCGTGGGGTGCACAATAAATAAAGAATACATCTCAATGTTAAGTTGTGCTATTATTGAGAGATTGCCCCCTCAATAATACTGTAAATCCAGAACTTAAAGGTAAAAATGTGGGATTGTCAAACTCTTTTGCATGAACTCACTCATTTAATTGATTAATTTTCATCCCAGAACAGCTTACTTTTTTATATAAAAGGATGAAAAGTATTTCAGTAAGTTTTTCAGGATACCAGGAGTACCAGGATGCTCCCGCAGGTGAGGGAGGAGTAGAAGCAGGTACTGACATGGCCCACCAGATGATAGACCTAAATTTACCAGGTAGGAAATGGCCTTCCTAGCCACAGCCCAGGGCCCAGCCGCTGGCAAAGCAGAATCAATCAATCCTGTGAGTGCCAGATAAAGCACCCCCAGGAATAGACTACTCTGGCCAGTGGCATCAGAAGTGGGTGGGGTTGAGATGGTTAGTTTGGGTGTCAGGGGTGGTTCCATGGGGACCAGGTAGGCATTAGGATTGTTGTATTTCCTGTTGAAAATCAAAGGGTAAATGATGATTTCTCTGCCGTCACAGACAATTTGATAGGGTTCCTTGGAGGTGTTTGGGAAGGTGTACCACTGCAAGTCTTTCAAGGTCCAGGGTTTGTGGTCAGGATTATGGGGATACTCAGTGAAGTGCACAGGGCCAAATGGAGTTTTGGGTGGGCGGTAATAGTCAAAGTCTTTGGTTTTGTCAACTGGAGTCTGGCTATCTATCCCTGTGGATGGGTACTGACGCTTTGGTGTTTGCAGATGGAAGAGTATCAAAAATAAGTATGGAAACAGATTGGTGAACCAAAGGTTCATAACAACTTTATTTGTAAGAATTAAAATACAGAATCTTTCTGGTGCTTTTGATTTATATACTTACTCACATGCAAGTGCCTCTGGGCATTCTTCTGATGCTATCTGTGGCAAGGCTTGGCATCTCAGGTTCTGCTGGTTGGTTGGCTGCTTCATGGTCATTTTTGGGGGTTTCAGAAACAGTTGTTTGGCTTTTTGATGACCCATCTTGGCCTGGCTGATCATTGGTTTTGATAGGTTTGGCTTCAGGAGTCATGGGAGGTTTCCCAATTTTATCACCATTATTAGAATGGCTTGGCAGTCATTTTTGATGTGAAGGAAGTTGATTAAAAAAGGGGTTCCCAATTGGGGACCCCAAATTACTAAATGGAGGGTGGGCTTGGACTGGGTTTACTTGGCAGCTAAATTTAGTCTGCCCAGGCCCAGCCAAACCCACCAAAGCTTGGGCGTAGCTTTTGGGGCCCAGAATGGGCCCTGCAGCTGCCACCAGGGCAGGAATGGTTCCTGCACCCGCTCACCCCGCCTGGAAGCTAGGTGCAGGTTTGATTCCCGCTATGGGATTTGAACTTGTTATGATTGTAACAAAGTTGGTGAGTTTACACAAAAGAATTTGACAATTCCTCATTTTTCCCAACAGGTTCTGAATCCACAGTACCTCTTCTTCTTTCCCTTTCTAAGACTAGACCAACTACCCAGACCTCCCATCCCACCATGTGAATATTAACCACCTCATATTCACAGCTGTGTTAACAGCTTGATTTGGGATTGGGGGATACCAGTAAGATCCCCCTGTATTTGAACCTTTGCCTGAAGGACTTTGAGAAATGCCTTTTGAAGAGACAGCACAGCTCAACTCTTCATACAGCGGTCTGTGGCCCCCACTAGTTTCCCCAAATCCACCATGTCTTTAGCTGTATACACCTCTGTATACTATGCTCTGTCATACTTTGCCGGGAGCTTTGGGCGTATAACATACACACCAAGGTGATCAGATGGTTAATGCCAGTCTACCCTATTGTAACTGTGATAACTGGCTTCCAGTTTGCCAACTTGTTGCTCTACTTGGTACAGCTAATTTTCATTGACCTTGGGTATTACAACTGCTGGCTATCTAGCCCTGGGTAGTGGCCCAGGCAGACAACTGGTTCCGCTTGGTTACAGGATTCAGTTGTGTGGTGTGTCTAAAAAAACACAATATGATGAGGAAGTTGTCAAGCAAACTTTCACCAATAACCACCCACAAAGGATGGGCCCTTGTTGTGCTGCCCTGATGCTACTAGGATGTAAACAGAGACAGAAATAGCATGGGCGGGCGGGCCACCTTAAAGCCAGTCCAAAAGAATAAAAGATTGATGATTCTGTACTGACTTGATAATTGATCCAAGTCCTATTTCCCTAATTTATCCTCTCATGGGCTTTATCAATAGAGTAAAAGATGATATTGTTGTTATACAGTATAAATTCCTATAACAATATATAGAGTTGAAACTATGAACCTTAATTCAGAAGTAGCAAGAAATGTCTCATTGCCTCTGGGCTGTAGGCCCAGTCAGATCTGCTACTTCTGATGACAGCAAAATAATCCAAGCCACAGGCTATGCCAAAGTCACAGGTTCTATGTACTTTCCTAATGTTGGAAGACAGGATATCATCTGGTGGATGATAAAATACCAAAGTCCACAGATTTTCTGACAAGAGCCATTGACTTTATTAAAGCGGAAATTTTGAGTGGCGGTAGTGCAATTATAGCTACTTTTCTAGAAATATTAAACTGATATAAATACTAAGCCTATTTTGAAATTAAAAATAGATTAATTTAAATAAAGTATTTTCCTTTTTTAAAAAATAGCTACTTTCGTTACAGTAGTTTTAAAAGTTATGGCGACAAGCAAAAATAATTCAGATTTAAACAAAAACAACTCATATGTAAATGAAATTAAAAATCAACAAATTGTTATTAATTTACAATAGATTTGGATTCATTTCAATTCCGTTTACATTGGAGTTAAATTTGTTTAAATCTGAATTATTTTCGCTTGTCGCCATAGCTTTAAAAACTACTGTATCTTAAAGGAATATTCTGTTTAACAGCATAATTAATTTCAAATCCATATCTGATGTATAAATTCATTTAGTACTGAAAATATTCAAAGTAATTTCAAACATAATTTATTCTGAAATAAACAGGTGATTTTAACCACAGTTTAATTGTTTAAAATTACTTTGAATTGATGAAACAAATCCAACTCTACACCTGTCATTGGACTCGCAGACTAACTAGTAAAGTAGAATTGTATTCTGAGCGCCGCTCAATTGA
>QTSX02005945.1:23444-101858 GCA_014839935.2 Entomophthora muscae | reverse complement strand
TGTTTGAAATACAGAAAATCTCAAATTGTACATTAGAATCCCGCATTTCTGATTCATGTATCCCGCATTTGTTTGCTGGGTTTTGTCTTTTGTTAGTTGAGTTATCTGCTCAAGAGATTCAAAATTTTCCAATTTAAATAAATCAAAAAAAAGTCAAATTAAAGTGTTAATTTTATTTAGTATTTTAATTTTCACTCAGCTGAGTGGCCTACAAAAGTGATTCAAAATTTGGACCAAGGATTTGATAATCCCGCATTTTTACGTTCAGGTTCTGAATTTACAGTACACTTGTTGTTGAATTGTTAAGCATTTGTCCCCAGTTTGAATAGGTCGTTGTATAACTGGACATTTACGCCTAATAGCGCCCATTTTCTGTGAAATCATCTTCTATTTAGATCTATCAAGTTGAAATACATTTTGTGACTGAGTTCATGCGTTCTAAACTGAATAATATACATTTATCTCAACAGGTTTGAAAACTACTGTAACTTTTTTGTGACTAAAATGAATTTGTTTTAGTAATTGGGACAATCATTGTTGAATCATAATAAATTTGTTCTCAGTTTTTATCATTCATTGTATGTCTGGACATTTTTGCCAATTAGCACACATTTTTGGTGGAATAAGCTGCTATTTCTATCAAAAAAGTTGGAATTTGTTTTGTGACTGAACCAATTTCATTCTGAACTGAACCATTTTTGTTTATCCCAGCAGGTTGTAAAACTACTGTACATTAGAATCCCACATTTCTAACTCATGTATCCCTCATTTGTTTTGTAAGCTTTGTCTTATACTAGTTGAATTATCTGCACCCAGGATTTGAAAATTGAAAATTTAAAGAAATCAAAATATGTTGAATAAAATAATTGATTTTATCAAATATTTTATTTTTCACTCAGCTGAGTTGCTCGAATTTACGATTTGAAATTTGGTACTTGGATTTGACAATCCCGCATTTTGCCCACAGGTTCTGAATCTACAGTGTAATGTGATCAACTAGATGGGGGTAAACCAATTAATCCCAGCACGTCGGTGAAGCAACCGTTAATCGAAAGTGAGACAGATTGTTTCAAGGAAAATTCCAGTGGTCAATAGCATAAAAAAATAACTTAGCCCAGAGGAAGAAAATCAAGAGTTGGAAGTTTTTGTTAAGGATAGAACAATAAAGCAACAAATAAATTTAATCTGAAAACAAAGTCAAGCATCAAAATGGTATCCATAGATAAAGATTCCTCAATATTGCCTTTATTTTGGGATTTGGCTTCTCCAGAACTATCCAAGCGGTTGGAAACAACAGAGTCCCTATTAGTCAATCTGGTTGAATTCCAAGCCAAGTTCCAAGAAAAAGTGGGAGAGAAGAAATGGGAGGCGTTTCTTAAAAAATACTACAAACAGGGCGGCGGCTACGATACTTTTGATCAGGTGCTTCATGGAGATGTCAATTATAGTGTCACAAGGCTCATCAAAGGGCTTTCTAGCCCTAGAGACTCGGCCCGCCAGGGGTTTTCTTTAGCGTTTACTGAAGTAAGATTTATCAGAATTTGCTCTTGTCTAGTTTAATTCTGATCCTTAATTTTTTAGCTTTTACGCTTTACAAACTTTTTACCTGTAAAAGGGTTGATAGAACTTCTTAAAGAACATAGTCAATGTGGTGGCTCCATGAAAAGCGAGGTAAAAAGTTGATTTTTCAGCTTCGATTTATTTTAAAAGCAAGCTAGAAATATGATGTTTGGAAGGCTCTTTGGTTTACTTTCTATCAGCCGTTCTGGTATCCTTGCCCAGCCACATGTGACGGTTGAGGATTGGAAGGAGCTAATCAGTTGTACCTTTGAACTTCGCGAATCGAAATCATACATGCAAGAACCTTGTTCCCATCTTACTCTTTCGCTTATCTCTCAAGTATTTTTGTTTCACTTCAGTTAACTGACCCTATAGGTTAAAGACACCAAATTTGAAGAGGAATTGGCAATTTATCTATGGGAGTCATCTATCAAAAGTACTATCGAGTACCCTGATGAATTATCTCCTCTCCTTGCGTTGGTGTCTACTTTTCCCGTAATCGTGATTTTCTCTTGATTTATTAAGTGTTTGCTTTCTAGGCTCTTGAAGCCAAAGAATTTGAGCTTTTCAAAGCTGCCAATGTTTCAGACTTGGCTTCAATATTAAAGGTAAACTTAAGCTTCTAAATAATTCCTAACGGAGTTAGCGTCAGCGTCCCAACCAAAGCTCTGGGTTGCCAAGTGCTTGGATTTATTTGCTAGACAGCTATACGACACCAGAAGCCACTTCGAGATTTTTAGGAAATGGTCTGAGTGATTTCTGGAAACCTGTTGTCGATGGTAGATTTGCTTAAAACAATATGTTAAAATAGATTAGGCAGTTTGTTTTCCAAGAATTCTGGAGTTGATCGTCAGCACCTTGGGCTCCTTGCGATTCAACATATTGTTCCCAGGCTTAGCCCTGACCAACTTGCTCTTGTCTTAACTGACAACCTTTGCCATTGCCTTTTGAGTATTTTGGCTGATGAGGATTCGCCTTTATACAAGACTAGTGCAGCCACGGTAGCTTTTATTTCTTTCCTTTTCTAATCCTTCAAGCTCACTCAAATTGCCGAAGCCATCTCTAAAAATCCCCATGCGGGGCTCATCTTTGTATCCCGGCTCTACAACCACCGCATCCGTTCTCGCAAGTCAAAATCTCTTCCTGAATCAACTCAGAAGGTCATCAGCTCAATCTTAACTTCTCTAGACGAAGATGCTCTGCTGAAGTTCATTGACTACTTGATGGATGTTTTTAATGGAAATGAAGCGTAAAGCGTAAAGCATTAATTGCGCTAATCAAGCTAGATTACAGGGACTCTCGCCCTCAGAAGCACAGTTATTTGCTATCACACAGCTTTCCAAAGTAGTGAAAATAGTCAAGTCTAAAGGATCCGAAGCCTCCTACAAGAGGATAATCATGTTTTTAGCTTTCCATTCGATGTTCAAAGCCTCAAAAGCTTCCATTGGAAAGCTTCATGAGGTAAATCCATATGCAATATACCTTTTATAAACCTTTAGCTCCGACTCTCAGAGCACTCTGTAAGCCAAGAAGCTCATCAGCTCTGTGCTGACGAGCTTCTCAGTGTCCTTGCAGGTGCACTCAAAATGCTGCCTCTTAGCTTAGGTACAGATTTTTACAACATATACATTGATCCGCTAGACCGTAAAGCATCCAAAGCACATGGTCTCCTTGCTAATGGGGATACATGGATTAAGTTTACCCTTGGCTTTCTAAAGTCAGCTGAATTCTTGGCTCAACTTATTAGAGAGCCTAGCCAAGTTGACATTGGCCTTAAGGACCATGCCTTGAAGATCCTTGCCAAACTTAAGCCACACTTCTCTTCTAAAGTTGAGTCACTTGCTCAAGCATCCAAAGGGATTGAGCTTCTGGTTCAACATCTTATTTTAGAAATTTACTTTGGCAGTGAAGAGCTTGCCATTGCCCTTCAGGTATAACGCCATGCAATAATTATTGACAATTAGGATATTGAAACCTGCTTTAAACATATCACCAGCCAGACTCAACTAGAAGATCAGCCTGAGCCTATTGATGTGCTTGTTGATTTGTTGGTTAGTTTTCTCTCGAGACCCTCAAGCCTTATGAGAGAAATGGCAACTGCAGTTTTTGGTTATCTCACAGGAATACTTAAAAAGTCAACTATTGAGTTACTCTTGGAGGTACTGCCATTTTATTTTTATTACTGATTGTCAGATCTTTACATCTGCCGGAGAAGAGAAAAATGATCTCATGGAAGAAGATGATGAATTTGAAGAGATTGATTCAGAGGATCTTGCTGAAATCTCAGATCACTCTGAGGGTGAAGAATCTGAGCAGGACAAGGAATCAAGCGAGGATGAAAGTGAAGATGAAGAAATGGATGCTGATCCTGTTGATCCTGTTCTTTTAGAGAAGATCAAGTCTGCCTTGGGACCAGCTGGCAAAAATAGTGATGATGATAACTTGGGGGATGATGAGATGATGGCATTTGATGAGAAGCTCGGGGAAATCTTCAAAGAGAAAAAGGCTATTGTAAATAGAAAGAAAGGTACTCTGATTTCCAAACCATGTTCTCATGAAACTAGAAGCCAAGTTGAGCATGGCTCATCTTAAGCTGAAGATTGTTGAATGGATTGCTTTGTTCATCCAGCTTCAGCCCAACAATGACCTTGTTGTTTCTCTGTGTGTACCCCTTCTCTCCTTTGCTAAGGAATATCATGGGAGCACAGCAGAAAAAGCTCTTTTCACCAAAATCCTAGTTATCCTCAACAAGGATATACACCGTTATAACCCTGCTAAGGCTGACATTGATGGCCTGATTGATTTGCTAGAGTTTGCCCATAATGTCAGCCGCAAAGCTCCCATTGCCGAGATTCAGAAGGCTTGTCAGTCCATCTGCAAGATGGCCTTATCAAACTTAACCAAGAGCACTTCTAAGAAGACCAATCAAGTAATAGTTAATTGTTAACATTAACTAATGCCAGGCAATTACAACTACTTACAAAGCATCTTTAATGGATCACATTGGACGCAAAAAGTCAACTGTCTCCAAAGATCTTTTTAGTGAACTCATTGCTTGCTCTCTATCCCTCAGCTGGAGCTTGGTTGAAGATCTGCTAGCTGCCATTAACTTGCTTGAACCTGGGGCTCGTCCTATTCGTCCCTTAGAGCTGCTTCTCAAAATATTTGAGAATTCCATCAAACAAGTATGTCAGAATATTAGACATGGCTAATAATTTAGAAATTCAACCCAAACAAGCCTCTTGTGGACACACTCAAAGCTCTGCAAGAAAAAGCCAGAGTGTTGCTTACAAAGCTCTTGGAATCCTCTGAGCTTCTGAAGACCATAAAAAATGAATGCCTCAGAGACTTCTTTAAACTTGTAAATCTGTCATATCGTTTTGAATATGCAAGTCAAGTCAAAGTAACATATTACTTATTTTTTTTCTAACCTCCTTAAGCAAATCAATATCCTTGCACCAAGCTTAGAGATGGCAAAGCAGCTTTTGGAGAGTCCTCGGATTGCTTCAAATCAAAGCATCAAGACAGCTATTTCTTTAGCGATTAGTTCTAGGTAACTCCTTATCTTTACTTGATCTAACCTGAACAGTCAATCCAAAACAGATAGCACCCCTGGCACCAAGCGAGAAACAGAAACTCCATCCCGTAAGGCTAAAAAACCTAAGAGCAAGGAATGAATCAAAGCATAAATATAGAGCTATAGATAAAGTTGCAGCTTGTTAGCTTCATCTTCATATCAACTTTTATCTGTTTCTTTTTAAGTAAATATACATAAACTGTAATGATTTTATTTCTCTCACATTCAACAGATGCAAATCTCAGCATGATTGAAAATAGTCAATAGTAAGTCTATATCCTCAGCAGGTCAAATATTGAGCTCTTTTTCAATCTTGGTAAGCTGCCTATTTAAAAACACTTGGTGTTTTTGGGTACCCATCATTTTTCTCAACAATTTTCTGATGAACTTTAGTGGAAATAAGGTGGGTACCTATTTTTGCTACTCCAATAATTTTTTATCTTTTAATACAGTAATTTTATAACCTGTTAAAATAAACAAAAATATACTAGCCTAAAACAAAATCAGCTCAGTCCAGGACAAAATTGAACCTTTCTAGTAAAAATAAGAGCCCATTTCACAGATAAAAGAACACCAATGGGCAAAAATGTCTAGACATACAATGAAAATGCATACTGTGAACATATGTATTTGGAAGTAACAACAACACAACTGATCACATAAACGAAACAATTCCAGTTGCATCCAAAGCTACTATGTTTATAAAGTTCTGGGAAAGCAAAATGAACTCAGGTACTAAAGAGGGAATCTCAACCCATCTGCAAACCCATATAACAACTGTAACAAACAACAAAAATATCAAGGGTTGAGATTACCAAATCTGGCAATCAAAACATGGCTATTGCCTAATAATCATCATTCCCAACCTGTCTTACTTTCAGAATGCCTTTCAAAAACCCTCTCATGCATATGAAAATTCATTGATCTCTTTTCTCTTTCACAATTACCTTATTACTCTATCCTCCAACATTCAGTAAAGTAAAATTTCTTCTCTATTTCTTGCTTTCTCACAGTGTTACCTCATCACAAGTATCAAAAATAAATCAATGAAGATGTCACACTGTTTTCAGTACATCCTATTTAAGATATATAGTCTGAAGCAGAAATTGGAGATATAAGATTCTGATTGTTTATTTTTGGGATAAAATTATCAACTAAATCAAATATTTCATACATGCAACTAAAAGTGCATATTTATGACCAGAAACAATAAGTATAGAAATTCTAAAGCCTAGTGTGAAACAGATGATAAGAGCAACAAGACATGGGATTACTATATACTTACAAATAAAAACTATGTTAAATAACATATATAGTTAAAATGGTTTGACTTAATTTCATTTTGAATTTTATTTTATACCAAAATAAACACATCACAACAACAGAGCTGAAAGAGTACACCACAGATATGGATACTTTTGTGAGTCAAAGAACAGAGTGCCATAGTTCAGGTGGCAGAAGGTGTGAGTAGCTCTGAGCCAGTGAGTAAAACCCAGGCCACAAAGACACAGCAACAAACCCAGTGTCAGAAAACCAACTTTGAGCAGCTGGCCTGCCATTTTCAGGGATTGAATGGGCTGCAGGCTGGAAAAGTAAAGCCAATCATAAGATTGGTGCTAACTTAAACAGGTATGATATTATCAGGGCCCAGAATGCCCCAGACAATCAGTTAGCCTTCCTAGAGATAAAGCAACCAACAGCATGGAAAACATTACCAACTGCCTTCATGAGAGAAAACCCCCTTTCTGATCACAAATGGCCTGGGATTTGTGAGACCCAGGAGCCGTGAATCCCTGGCATCAAATCCAAACACAAATTTGGGCCCATTTACTATTGAAAAATGGTACATTGGGAGGGCAATCATTCAATTGCGCAATTGGGCGCTTGACTGCTTGTGGGATCTAATAATAGCTGTGGCACCTCAGCATGCTGAAGCCAAACCAAGGTTCCTGTTATATCAGCCAATGTCCTTCCACCCCCAGGCTCAAGTGCACAATTTCTGTGCCAAATCACAAGTATCACTGAAAATGATGCTATCAGGCCTCTTGTGGCATAAAAGGCTAAGTATTCATCAGTAAGTATAAGTAGTGAGGAGTAAAAGCCTTCCTCACTGTTGACATCTTAAAATAAACAACTTTATGCCCAGGGTTCATTATTTTCTTGTAGGGATTATCTATTTTTGCACCAATATAATCATTATGTTTGCATCTATTTGTGAATTGACTACACAATACAACTGCGCCTATCTGTTTCCTCCTGGTTCTGCTCCTGTCACTTTGGTTAAGCCACCTTGTGCCTTTGACTTGGAGTTCTTCCATCCTCATCACCTGGATCTTCCTTCTGGCCAACCTAGAGTGACCATCCCGCCTAACATGCTGGAGATTCCTCCTACTCCCCCTCCCAACCTTGCCTCCTGCCCAGGACTTCAGTAAGTTAGGTTTTGTCTATATCACAGTATTGGGGCTGGCCAATCAGGCTGTGTCCTATACTGGAAGTTGGCATCCTCTGGCTACAGCTGTGAATTACCTTGTCAGGATAGCACCAATTGTGTATATGGCCTTTCATGCCCGGCCCGCCTCTCCTGTGGGAGTCCAGCTGGACTCTAGTATCAGCCGCGACAGACATAGACTTTCCCATCCAAGATCACAGGCCAGAAGCTGAGATGATAGTGGCAATCACCCTCAAAAGGGTGATGTACACTATTCCAAACAGCTCATTGGAATTGTAAAGTTACGCCTCTCTCTTAGGCCTCTACTCCAATTCCTTCCAAATGCTTGGAAATTTCTACCAAATTATGTTTAAATATTTATCCAAAAGGTTACTAAAAAAGCCCAAGAAAAGCCATCAATTTAATATTTTGGAATTATTCTGAAGATTCACCCACCTAACCCACCCAAGAGACACCTCTGGTTAAATATCATGTGTAAGAGCGGCCAGAAACAGTGGTAATTGCATTCAAAGCATATTCCTGATTTTAGTTGGTTCAGTTTCCTTTTGACTATGTCCATTCAAATTTGTCAATATATTCCTGCCTCAATAAATGCATTTATATCCACTCATATCATTGGTTGATTGGTTTGTGACATTCAACCTACTGCCCCAATCCTATCCCATCCCTTAAATGAATGTAATGGTTATAAAAGACCTTGCTTCATCATTCTCTACTCTAATAAAGTTAAAAATTTGTTAGTCTAATTTGGCCATTTGGCTTCTTCTGTTGCTTTTGGGTTTCAGTTGATTCCTTCCCCCCTGGCCTCCCAGGAATTGTTTGCAAAAACCTTTAAGTTGTTGTTGAAACCACAATTTTTATTGTGGTTGAGAGTTTAGTTCTGTTCTTTATAACCCACTGTCTAATTCTCACAGGAATTATCTAAGAAAAGTTTGAAGGTAGACATTTTCATTGAATTGGGGATGATAGGTGGCTCTATGCTCAGTTGGTAAGCAGGGAGAAAGTTTTACTTATCTTTAAACAGTCAGGGTTCATTAATAAACCTAGGTTCATTTCTGTTAAATCCAGTTAACTCTTTAGTTTGGGCCAAGGAATTGTGTGCTAGTATAATTTCAGAGGTATATTATCTATATTCAGGCTTTAAAAATAATCTGTGAAATGAACAGGACCAAATGAGTCACCTGGAGGACAAAAACTTGCGGACAGTAGGGAAGGCAGACCAGAAGGATTAGAGTTAAACTGGTAGATACTAAGATAAAATATGCAATATTTGAGAAAAACAATACAGTAGTTTTTGAACCTGTTTAGATAAACATATATTAGTCAGTTTAGAACGCATGAACTCAGTCTAAAAACAAAATCAAAGTGGATCCAAATATATTGTAATTTAATATAAATTTCTTGATTTTTGATTTTGTTTTTAGACTGAGTTCATGTGTTCTAGACTGACTAATATATGTTTATCTCAACATATTTGAAAACTACTGTATCTCATAATCTTTATTTTAAAATGGCAATAAAGTTGTTATGATAGAACAACAAATGAAAGAAATAACACACCCTTAGAAGACAAAAAACTGACAGAGAGCTTCAGCCAAACCCTTGACACTGTTGGACAATTTAAATGTTGTTGAAGACAAAAAATGAGTTAAAGATTGAGTTGCTCAAATATCCCCTGAAAATCTGAATCTGCCTTTTTGTGCCAATTAATTATGACAAGAAAATTTCTTATTACTCAATAATTAGTGTCAGGAATATTCCTGACACCAACGCAAAAACCACCAATACTTGCTTCACCTTAAATAAGGAAAAACAATCAGAATATCAGCAGCAGATTCCCCTGATTGGGGAAATGCCACAAAAATAAAAGCTTTAAAAATAATTTTCAAATAGAAAATGGCCCCTTTTATGCATTTTTCAGCCAGCCAGCCCTGCCAGTAGCACCTAGTGCAACCCTGGGGTTCCAAAATTGGGAAATTCTCTAATAAGGAATCCCAAAATGTGAATTATACAAGGTTTCTGCTCTGCAGCATGAGATGTCAAATCAAGCACCAACTCAATTCCCAGTACCCAGCCCTCTGATCTACCCTTGTCAACTTGTCCCAATAAATCAAAACCAGGTGACCAGAGTTCAGAAAATGAAAAGAAGTTCATGTCTAATATCAAACATTCTCAGATTTGTAATAATTCATCACCCAGCCATAAAAATGTGCAGGAAATGATCAGAGGCCCACCAAGAAAGGCAAGTCACACTCAAACAAAGATATTGGGGCCCCAATCCTTTATTTCACCCATACTTTCCTTTACATGAGAGCAAGTATAAATAAAGAAGAGCCCCTCAATGATAGTTTTTGTTATCATTGAGTGAATATCCTCCTCAATATTTATCACATAAATCAATCCTTTACTTAACCAGAGAAATTAAACTTACTAAACCAATACCCCTTCCCAAGTTGAAGATGAATCATCTCATCTTAACAGCTGTAATAACAGCTTGTATTGGGATTAGGGGCATCCAGAAGACTTGTGCTCAGTTTGGACCTGAACTAAGAGACCCTGGGAAAATATCATATCAGGAGTCATCACAACTCAACTTCTTGTATTTACCTCCTGGACACCTTTGAAATCATCCTGCCCTACTTCAGACCTGAAAATATGTGTCCTTCCACTGTACCCTTTTGTTGTGAATCCTGCTATTCACTGTATTTCAATTTTGCCTTTGGTGGGCCATTTCAAAGACAAATTCCTTGCTTTTGCTTTTTCCTCTCAAAATGAGTTAATGACTGAATCAGGAAATACAAGTGTTCAGGTTCTTGACTCTGCACAACTCACTTGCCTCACTCATGCTTGTGACAAGTGATCCTACCGTCCTGGTAGTGTTTTGTGGTACCGCCAATCACTATATATTTCATTTTCCTATTCACCAATAAAATTAAGTTTTATTCACATTTTTGTCTTTGTGTCTTATGTACTTCCGCGCCTCTCTCTAGCCACAACTAGTAGAGATTATTCATTCAGGGCCGTAAGGTAAACACATAGCCTTCCCTGTCATCTAACCAAGACTTAGTGCAAATCCAATCCTAAGGTTAGGATTTCCTGTTGTGTGTCTGTGCCGCGCCTCAGAACACAACACCTTTTGTACCTTGCCAGCAGCCTCAGACAATGTCACATCCTTGTCAAAGACCTCCGTGATATTGTGACCCTCTATTCAATTGTCACCATCTTGATAGGGTTTTAACTGCCAAAATTGTTCCCCTACACCACCAAAATACTATCCTCATTACTTGGATATTACAATTGGCAAAGTTAGTTCTCAACCCTCTGGTTGCCAAAACTTCCCAAATTATGATATCTTCAAGTTTAATTCTAATGCAGGCCCTCCAGCTGCTGAAACTATTTTTTCAACCCATCAGATGCTGTGAAAACCCCACCTTCCTTATCCTAAACCCCTTTAAAACTTTACCTATCTCCCTATATAAACTTGCTTTTTGATATCTTATTCACATTTGAAAATAAAAAAGTTTCCCTAAAAAGGCTTTAATAATTGGGTCTTTTGGCCCCTGTGCTTGAAAAATTTGCTTATTCTGCAATAAGAGTTGCTGCCAATTCTTTTAATGTGCTCTGGCCTGCCCTATATATTTCATATATTTTAAATTATAGTTCTGATTTTCCCCTTAGAATGATTCTCCTAATTTTGATTTTAACATTCATCTTCTGTTATAAATCTAGAGGTTCCCAAATTTTGAAGCCCTTCTCCCAATTTGGCTTGCTGTTGCTTAGAAAAATCATAATTTATTTTGTTCTATCCTCATTGTCTGTCCTTAAAAAGTGCAGCTTGCCATCTTACCTTAGCAAATACAAAACTAACTGCAGAATAACTCAACCTGTTTAATCCAGGATTATGGATCAAATTCAGTGAAGAATGTAATGTTTGGAGTGTGATTTGATGTAGTAAATAAGTGGGATATTGTGAGCCTTTTGGCTCTTGATTGTAAGAATTTAACATAGTTTTCAAGTCCTTGGAAGGATCACCAATATTATTTTACCTTGATAAAGTGTGTAAAATAGACAAAACATACTCAATTTCGATTCTTTGTCAAATACTCCTCTCTCTAGTTTGTCTAGTGTTCTCTTGGGTAATCTGGAGAATACCAGCTTGGAAAAGAATAGATAGAAACCAAAGAATAAACAATATTATCATTTATTTTATTATAAAAAGTGATTTTATATAGCCTTAAGTATATGTGGAGTTATAAGGAAATATGGGAATTACATACAACTAGCATGTGTTACATATGGTTGATCTGTAACAGCAATAATTGAAATTTTTGGAGTAAAGCCAATCAAATTTGATAGTTATCAATGATCACACCATAATACTCCACTTGAATGCATGACATGAAAAAATTGGCTGCAGATTGTTTCAGACTTAACCTTGCTTGTCACAGCTTCATCCCAATAAGAATGTCAGTGAAGTAAGCTGGTAATAATAATATTAAGACTTGATATAATAATTTTCATAAAATTTAGAGCATCTAGATTAATTTTTAGCTAATTCTGATCAAATTATATTAAACATAAGAGTTCTAGCTTCTCTAGATGCTGAGATAT
This sequence comes from Entomophthora muscae, assembly GCA_014839935.2. Lineage (NCBI taxonomy): Eukaryota > Fungi > Entomophthoromycota > Entomophthoromycetes > Entomophthorales > Entomophthoraceae > Entomophthora > Entomophthora muscae. The sequence continues at coordinate 89,661 of QTSX02005945.1, read as the reverse complement.
AGAGTGAAAGGCTAAAAGCAAGCTCACATCATAATCAAGGGCCCAGACTCAATTTGATACATATAAATTCTCCCTGTGATGGAAATTGTTGGATAGTAAGAAGCAGTCTCCAGGTGGTGAGAAATCACCATCCAAATCCACATAGAGTTGATGATTAACCACCAACAAAGCTTCAGATACCGGTTTGTGAAATTTCCAAAGATACACTAGGGTTAAGCAAAATGATTAACCCTAACCAAAGTAGCCCAAGATAAATAACCTGAGATATAATCAATAAGTCTTTGGCATAGAATTCAGGACATTGAGATGTTACAAATGTCTCAGCTTCAGATACAATGAGAAAAACTCCTAGATTTGCGGGCATTGGATTGGCATTGGGTGGAAGCAACAATGAAGTGCTGACAGCGGACCCCATCTTCTTGTAATGATTTGGCTAAGAATTAAATTGTAGGGAATGTAGCGCAACAGGCCAACTACAGGATGAATTTCAAAATAAAGTTAGATCAGAGGATAATTGATTTTTATTGAGTAAAATTTTGGGAGGACTCAACTCTTAAGAGTTGAAACAGTGAAAATTATTCAATATATACCAAAGTTTGACTAAGCATTACTGTAAATTCAGAACCTAAACGTAAATATGCGGGATTGTCAAATCCTTGGTCCAAATTTTAAATCACTTTTGCAAGCAACTCAGCTGAGTGAAAAATAAAATATTTAATAAAATCAAACATTTAATTTGACTTTATTTATTTATTTAAATTGGCAAATTTAGAATCTCTTGAGCAGATAACTCAACCAACAAAAGACAAAACTCAGCAAACAAATGTGGGATACATGAATCAGAAATGCAGGATTCTAATGTACAATTTGAGATTTCCTGAATTTCAAACAAATCATAGATATCATGTAAAACTTAACAAATCTGAAATTGCGGGATTGTCAAATCCAAGAACCAAATTTCAAATCAAAAATGAGGTGAATTTGAAATAAATATAATTTATGGGTGTCTCAAAAAGGATGATAAAGGATCTAGAGTGGATTTGTGCTAATTCTTTTAGGAATCATAAGCATTCTCAAAAATCACCCTATTCCATTTTAGGACGGCTAAAATTTAGATGCTTGATTACAGTAGATTTTAGAAAACACTAATAATAAAATATAATTGTATATTAAAGTCTATTTTTATCAATTTTCCTTTTCTTTGGTGTGTTGATAGTTCATTTGATGTTGATAATTTACTTATATTTAATTGGATAGTTTCACCTCCAGTTGCCTTGGCAATAGGAAATCAAGTTGCCTCCACAACTACAGCTGGTCTTGGGGAGGCGACTTGATTTCCTATTGTCAAGGCAACTGGAGGTGAAACTATCCAATTAAATGCAGGCACATTATCAACAACAAATGGATAATCACCATCACAAAGAAAAGGTAACTTGGAAAAAGTATATTATAATATATAATTCTATTTTATTATTAGTGTTTTCTAAAATCTACTGTAATCAAGCTTCCTTAATAGCAATACATAAATATATAGTGTAGTAAACTGATGGTTTATCTTTCCCACCTCTCCTTCCTTCCTTGAAAAAAGTTTGTTTGGCTCCTGGCTACACTGGGGGCCAAAAAACTTTTAAAAAATTTCTGCGTCATCAGGAGGGTAACCCATATATCATTATATGGTTTTGTGGTTGCTATATTGGTGATTTAGAGTGCAGAATATTGCATCATTTCCAGTTTAGAAAATTTTGCATTTCACTTAATTTCATGTCTAAACATGTTTGTTGAGATTAAATTTTTCATTTGATTTTATCCAAAGTGGAGCTTCTTGATTTGGGTTGATTTGTCCTAGTTACTTACTGTACATTCAATTTGGATTCCAGTTCCTGCAATTATTATTTGAGTTTACTAGTGGCATTCAAAAGTGATTTGAAATTTGGTTCTTGGATTTGACAATCCCGCAATTTCAAAAAACATAGTAAACTTAATGAAAATGGTTGATGGATTTGAACACTTCAAATCTGATTCCAGTTAATTCATTTTGTCCATTGGAAATATACAGTTCAACTTGAACTTTGAAAAGTGTCTATGAGTTCCTGCACTTTTAAAAATCCAAATAAAAACACAAATAATTAAATTCTATTAAAAAAGGCCATCCTGCAAAAGTGATTCAAAATTTGGACCAAGGATTTGACAATCCCGCATTTTTACGTTTAGGTTCTGAATTTACAGTACCACCTGGATCCTTGGCTCCTATTCCTTCTGCATTGCAAGTGAATACCTAGTCCAGTTTTCAAAACAACCCTTTTGTGACCAACTTCTGATGATCATATTGATAAATAAGCTCATATTGGGTGACCCTTAAATTACGTTGATTTATCAACGTCAGCTTGCAAGGGGGAATCAAATACTGATGGACTGGAGCAGCCATAACCCATTTTTGATAAACTGTTTGATTTAGATCCATCAAATCAGTTAATTTTTTTAAAAGTTTTCCAGCTTATTGAGCTTTCTTACTTGGGCGGATAATATCTGGCATTATGGAATCTGCCGTGACACCCCCTTAATAGACACTGTCAGAAAATCTGCAGACTATAGTATTTTATCATCCACTAGATGATCTCCTAAGTCTTCTAACATTAGGAAAGTACAGAGAACCTGTGACTTTGGTGTAACCAGTGGTTCAGAATATTTGTTGTCATCAGAAGTAGCAAGTCTGACAGGGCCTAAGGCCTGAAGGATTTGGGACATTTCTTACTACTTCTGGATATAGGTTCATAAGTTGCTATCTCTATATTTAACTATAGAGATTAATACTGTATGACAACAGTATGATATTTTGCTCTCCACTCAATGAAAATCAAATCAGGGAAAGGATTCATAATATCAACTCTTTATTAGAAGACTGATGTTGAGGTTAGCCCAGCTGCCCGCGTGTATCCGAGCTAGCTCACAACGCTAAGAAGAGATAAAAGTAGCCTTAGGGTGTTGTGGCAGGGGGCCCAACCTTGGGTGTGTGTGGTTTGTGAAGAAAGCTCACTTGATGAGTTCCACAGTACAGAATTCTTTCTGACACTTTACAACTATCACTCAACCTGAGTGAAGTAGCTGTCTACCTGGGCCATGTTCCAGGGCTAGCTAGCCTGACTGGCTACTAGTTGATGAATGGGATTGTTACACTATAATGTATCTAATCAGAGCTACTCTAATAAAATAGGCTCAGAGCCTTTTATCTTAGAATGTTTGGCCTGGCAGCCCAGTCCATGGTGGACTTTTCTAGATGTAATGCAGATGATGACCCTTATGTCAGCCCTCTTGTTCTAGGATATAATTAAAGTTTAGAATAGTAATTATTATGAGATGGATATTTGAGGTGGCTTTTGAGGTGAACTAATTAATTGTACAATATCTGCATATTCTGTTCATTAATTAGAATTAGGGAATTCATTAATGCCAGGATATGATTTGGTCATTGATCCATTAATCTTGTGGCCTGGTTGCCCGCATTATTTTGTTGAAACCATTCCTAAGAGTAATTGACAGCTGGCCCACGTTAATTGGTTAAAACCACTAATTAGTCAATATTCCAAAATCCTAACACACACTGTAGGGGCCAGCCTTACGACGCCCAGAACAGGGTTTGAACCCCCACACCAGGTTGCCAAGCAAAAAAGCGGGCGGCCGCAAAAGCCCACTGGGAGATTCAAACCCCCAACCGCCCACCAGGGTGGGAGTGGGGCAGTTTGAACTGCCCCCAGATGGGACCCAGCCTGGGGCCAGTGTTGAAATTGGCCAGTGGAGCTTGCGGCTCCCAATGGCATTGGGGCACTCAGTCACAATTCTATAATTGGGCTGGGTGCACCTAATGCCGCTATCAATCAGATCTGATGAGTTCTGCAGCAGATCTGTTATCAAGAAGATCTGCTGTAGAATTCAACCAGTGAATCTGCAAAAATGCTGACTCCTGCTGCTCCTGTTCCCACTGCCACCAATTGCACTGATGTGCTAATAAATAAGCTTACAGCAACTGAGGATGGTGATAATGCAGCCAATAAATTGGTTATTCACAGCACCTCAGTTAAGTTGCAGGTTTCAGATATGCTTGCAGGATGTGACCAAGTTAAAATTAATCACCAATCAACAGATAATGATCCCAAACCTGAAGAATCAATTGGCACTGCCCCAGTCTCATGTCCCAACCAAGTAAAATATCATAATGATGGGGCCAGCCAATTATCCACCAGCCACCAACAGAATTCCCCTGCTCAGACCAAGTCACTCAGATTCCAATCCTCACTCCCCAAGCTACATTTTACTACTTCTCAGAAGCCAGTACCCAAGAGTTGGGACACCAAAAGCTCACAAGGAGTAGGAAGTATTATATTCCAAAGTAGACCACATGAATGGTATAAAAACCACTTCCCAACACTTAAATCAAGTGCAGACAACGTCAAATAAAGTAAATGAATCGATCAGTTTTTGCTTTATTAGGATTCCAATTTATACACCACTTAAGCAGAAGTCAGACCAGAAGACTAGAGTATCACCCTAGACCTACACCCATGGACTACCAGCCAGGTCCAGACCCTGGGATAGCTGGTATTCCCTACAACTCCCTTGCTTCACCCCTTCTGCAGCCTTACAATCACAGTGGAGCTGGGATGGTCATCCTGACCATCCTCAGTCTGGCCGAAGTTGTTGTTCCCAACCTTGGTGCCTACCGCCCCTTAGCTGCAGGATTACTATACTCAACCTGTTCTGTGCCTTTCCTCTATTGGGCTCTCGTAACACACTACCCCGATGGCTTGAGTTCCCCCTCAGCACCTTGGTATATGACAGCTGTCGACCATGACACACTAAAAAAACTAAAAACAATATATCTATATGAATACTGAGCCAATCCCAATGTTCAATGACTTATTTTAAAGCTAAAAATCAGCTCTATATTTTAATAAAATTTAGAAAATCAAATAATAAAAATGATAAATTATTATTTTAGCTTTGCTAAACTTAATAATAATACTCAACTTATTTAGATTGCTATTTTATATTTAGGCTTGAAATATACAATTTTAAATAAATGATAATTGAATTAAAATTTTTAATAAGCCTGTTTAGATAAGATTTTTAAATTGATTTGGTGTTAAATAACCCAAAACCTAAAATTCCAATAAAATAGATTGAATCTAATACAGTGGTTTTCAAAGCTATGGCACTAACTGAAATCAAATCCTTTGTAAGCGAAATCAACTCAATGCAAACGAAATAGAATTGAACTTTAATCTATTGTAAATCAATATAAATTCATTAGTTTTTAATTTTGTTTGCATCTGAGTTGATTTCGCTTAGCGTCGTAGCTTTGAAAGCTACGCAATTAGATTCAATTTTATATATGTCCTTGGAAAGGGCAACCACCTAGTATATTAATAAAACCTCTCTGAAGATAGTAATGCTTAATTCTCCTGGAAATAGAACTAAAGCTCAGATTCAAAATGTCAGAAGTAGAAAGTACATCCGAACTTAAGCCATCCATTGAAAAGCAAACTTTGCTTTATTGTCGAGGTGATTAAAGCTCAATCTTGTTTAATTGTCTCTAATTTTTATGGTTTTCATTAAAGTCTGTACCATGCCACCTGAGGTATTTCCAATAAATGTTTTTCTTACAATTAGTATTGTGAATTTGGGCCTGCACCTGAGAAATGCAAAAAATGGTTGTTTGATAATGAGTCTGAAGTCTATGACAAGTTATACTCTGATGGTAATTCTATCATTTTTCACAATCACTTAATATCTAGCCCCTTCTGCCACAGATGATGGTCCTACTAGCGCTGAAACTCGTGCTGCTCGCAAAGGTATTCATTGTCTTTTTACAGCTTTTAATTTTTAGCTGCTGAAAAGATCAAGAATGAAGAAATTAAGAAAGATGTAAGTCCGTTCAAGTGAAGAGTAAAGGAGACAAATTCATCGTGTCTGGATCTCATTTTTAGCGTTTATTGAATTATTTGCTTTATAGAAAGCTAGAGTAACTATTAAGCGCATCGAGAGAAACAAGCGCAAATTTATCACTTCTATTTCAGGATTAGAAGTATTAGGTAATTCTTATTTTATTTTTTTATTGACGATATAAGGCGTTGATCTGAAGAAGGCTTCCAAGCTTTTTGCCGGAAAATTGGCTTGCGGTGCTTCAGTCACAAAAAATAATCAGGGCGCCGATGAAATTGTTGTACAGGGCGATGTTTCTGATTTTTTATTAGAGCTTATCCCTAAGACTTGGTCCACCGTAAGCATCATTGTTTTACTATCTTTTTTCTTACAATTTCAATAGATCTCAGAGGACAAGATCGATTTGGTTGAAGATAAGAAAAACAAAAAGACAGAAGAGGCTACAGCGCCTACCAAGTCTAAAAAATAATCTTCTGACCTATCTGTTTTAATCTGTAACACTCAAATAAGCATATAATTCAACTAAGACAACTGTTAGAATAACTTTATGGTTTGATGTTTAGCTTACTTTGGTCTAGATACATACTCTCAGTTTATAAAAGCGCTAAGATCTTTCTTGTCCGTTCTACAGCATTATGCCTTGTTTACTTGATCTGCCCTTATAAAATCAAATAGGAGCCTCAACTGGCCTCAAGCCTTTACTCAAACTGCATTCTTTTGCTTAAGACAGACTTTATGTATTATAAAAGTAATAAAATTCGATGTATTCACTCTAATCTTAGCTTTTAAAGCATGTTAATTCTCAATTCCTTGAATCTTAAATAAGCCATAAACAAAATTGTAGCACAATAGTGATTTACTTGCTATTGACAAAAGTTTTTAAGAAGAATTCAATATTTATTATATCATTGCTGCTGAAGTTATGTAATATATTACACTACTATTTTATAGGTTTAAAGATATTATTGAATCTTTAGATAACTGACATTATTCATAAGATTTTTGTAGCATCTAATTCTTATAAAACTAAACCATAAGTGATTTTACAAGATATAATTGCTGATTTCTTTAGCATCTTTTAACCTACTTTTACTGTACTTGGCTCTTAGCTGACTTTGATTCATTTATCTCAAATGCTGTGAAAACTTAAGTATCATACTAAATGAAATAATACTGGTGTTGAGGAGCTGGATGTACAGGTATTCTGGTCACCACCAGCACACTTAACATCCAGTCATTGCCTGGTATGGTGCCAATCCAATATACAGTTCTACATACCGAGAAAGGCAACAAACCAATATCACATGGTTCGTCCAAGTATCCAGTGATTCGAACCCATTCTGCACATGACCATCCTTATCTTTGATCCGACTTATATCCCCACAACAGCACAAGCTATAAGTCAAAAGTATTATCCAATAAAATATACTTCTCTTCTTCTTAATTCCATATTTGAAGCTTCCCTAAAAGTTGCTCCTCATCACTGGTGTGAGATAGTTTTAGCAATATTAAAGGTTGAATACTCATTAATATTTACAATCTGACAGCCCAATTGGATCAATCACAAAGATAAAATATAGACACACTCAAATTTACTAATATGAAAATAGGAAATAAAATAAAGCAAATCCACACTACAATATAGTAGAGATATAACTGTATATGGATAATTATTAATTCTAGGAAGCTGACTTGCTAACCACACAAAATCAATGATTAGCAAACACACATAAGTTGTTGCTGTAACTGTGCTGTATTAGCAGACTTACAAGGGGAAAATATTGGAAACTAGATAATGTCTTTATTATGATAAGAGGTATTATATAGTATAGATGAACCCTTTAGGTGAAACAAGGCACCTGCTGATCAATTGTGTCGTAACTGTGCTGTTTTAGCAGAGTTACAAGGGGGAAATATTTGGAAACTAGATAATATTCTTTATGGAGAGATAAGTATTATATAGTCATTGTGAATTGTGGATAACAGGAACATGATAGTGTTGATCACACGGTGGGATGGTGAAGGAAAGGCCTGATCCTGGTAATGAGTCAAGCACCAAAACAAGGTATCCACAATAAGGGATCAACATTTGTTCATGTTGTTGGATTTGGCAATTTGAGTCAACTTCCTAACTTGGCTTCAAGTGACTGGATAATTGGATCACATGTCATGAACCTGCTTACTTGGAACCTTGCTGGCGGGTTGAGCCTGCTGTTTTGATACCCTCCTAACTGAAGGTCAGCCCCCTCAGGGGACAGGTTGTCAGGGAGGTTGTCAGGAGCCCGGGCACCATACTGGACTAACTGTTGTTTGGTGGTGGGTAGGACAGTCTCACATTGTTTCTGTCTTGCTTTGCAGGTTCTTAGGCAGTCATGGTGGAGGACTTTGTCTTGTTTGCGTTTTCTGAGTCCTTGCACGAGGTAAGTGTTGTTTTGGTTTACCTTTAGGATGATTGCTGGCCCCACTTTTTCTGGATGTAATTTACTCTTGTTGATATTCATTACCCAGACTTTATCACTAACCTCATGTCTGTCTTGGATGGGGATGAAGGTATTCTGTAGGTGTTTTTCTTCTCTTTCTAATTGGTTGCTATTGGCCTCTATGACTTGAGGGTCAGAGCAAGGTGTAACTTTGCTTGGAATTTCCAGCTTGGGTCCTGTGAGTGCTTGAATGATATTGGGTTGTGAGCCATAAACAAGCTCAAGGGGGCTCTTCCTGCTGGATCTGTTCATACAAGTACAACATACAAGAAGTGCAGTTGGTAGCTGCTTATACCAGTCCTCAGGTCTCCCAGTGATGAGCTTGGCAAGGGCCTGCACTAAGCTGCCATTTAGCCACTCTAAACGTCCATTGTCATGAGGGTGGTAATGTGTTGTCACTGTGTGCTGGACCCCATTTTTGGTGAGGTAAACGTTGGTATCTTCAGAGGTCAATTCTTTGCCTCTGCCAGTTATAAGGAGTTCTGGCTTTCCAAACTTGCTGATGATCTCCTTTCCTATGAACTGCCACACGTTGTTGCCTGTATGTGTTTTTACTGCTTGTGCCACTGGCCAGAAAGTGGAAAAGTTGATAGCAGTGATGATATATTTCTTTTTGTTGTGCTTTTCTGGCATGGGTCCTACAATATCTAGGGCCCACACCTTAAAAGGCAGCTGTGAACAAATAGGCAGTACAGATTTAGGGGGAGTGTTGCTTTTTGCAAATTTTTCACATACTTTGCATTGCTCTAGGACTTTATGGACATCCTGGTATAGGGTTGGCCACCATGCTTTATTCTTAAGGAACTTGTAGAGGTTGCGGATTTTGGTATGTTCTATGTTGTGTTCAGCTCCTGGGGACAACATCCAGGAGGACACGGCGGGAAATCTTTATAACAAAAGATTTGAGGTTCAAAGCTAGCCTTGGGTTAGCCTTCAGGGCAAAATTAAGGGCAAATGCCTTAATTTCTTGGAATACAAGATGTGAAAGTACTTTTGGCAAAAATGACAGGAAAAAGATTGAAGATTATTAAAGCCAACACAAATGTGGATAAATTTATCTTTATTAGGAGAATTGATTCTACTTAAATAGTAGACAAGGAATGGTGATCACTCATTAGATAGAAAGAGTGGCCTAGGGGGCACGTTGGAATGAGGTCATACCAGGATCAGACAATGGAAGGTATGGTATTCCAGAGTGAGTGGATATTGACCCAGACCCATTTACAGAAAGTGAGGAATTCCCAAAGTCAAAAGCAAAACCAGTCAAATCTTTGCATTTATCATTATTTGAAGGCCATATCAAAATAGCATTAATGGCGCAATTTCCAACATCTCCCCCCTCAAGATTAGACACAGGGAGTTGATATTTGTGGAGAAGTTTGGAATGGACCTGGGAAAAAGGACGTCCAGAGGACAACAATTTCACAGTATACTCAACACCCTTTTTAAAGGTGACTTTACAGGGCCCAACCCAGAGGAAATCTAGCTTATGAGCTCTACCACCTGTACAATTCTGGTAGTAGAGAACCAGGTTGCCTATTTGATACTCAGGGAGGGGGGCTCTAGCGGCATTGGACGGAGAGAGCTCCAGAGCCTTGACCTTGTAAGCAGTGGAATAAGCTGTCACTTGGATGTCAATGATACAATTAGTTAAGTCTTTAACATGGGCCTCAGTATTTGCAGACTCATCAACTTCAATCAAGGGGGGTCCCGAGATTGAGAGGGTGGCGGCCTCACGTCCATACAGCATGGCAAAAGGGGACTGTCTAGTTACATGGTGTCTACTGAGTTGGTAAGCAAAGAGGGCAGCAGGGAGGAACATATCCCAATTGGCAGCATCAGAGAGCGTGAGTTTCCTCATTATGGACACCATGGAGGAATTGGCTCTTTTGACAGTCCCATTAGTTGAAGGATTATAGAGGGCAGAGAAGGACTGGTGGGTACCCATAGCTTCAACAATAGACGTGATGAGGCGAGCATTAAAGTTGGTGCCATTGTCAGAAAGCAGGACTTGAGGGCAGCCATGTTGGTAGAAGATATCTTGCAGCAAGAAATTAGCAGTGGTCTTAGAAGTTATATCTTTTGTAGCCCTGGCTTTGACCCATTTGCTAAAATGGTCTATGGCAACTAAGATAAACCAACACCCAGACCTAGACCAAGGGAAAGGCCCAACAGCATCAATACTCACAGCGTGGAAAGCATGCTTAGGCGGGATGAGCTTGAATTGGTGTTGGGATGGGCGAGGACGTTGGAGTTGACACAAATGACAGGAGGCAAGAACATCAGGGATCAGAAGGCACATGTTCTCCCAGTAGAAGTTCTTGCATAGCCAGTCATGGGTTTTGGCTATACCCCCATGCCCAGTGTCAATGTGAGCTTGGAGGATAATGGCTATCCTCATGTTAGGGCAAACATAGGATAGATAGGCATTGTTAACTTTTTTTGAATAGCTGCCTATCTCAAATTACAGGGTTCTTGGATAGGGCTTGTAGCGCCTGTCAAATGTCTTCTGGCTCAGTGGTCCAAGAGTCAGGGTACCCTATTAATTTTTATAAGCAATCAGCGTCAGTAGGGTGGATAGATAGTATTGGCATCCTTGACAAGCCATCAGTGTTCTGATGTTGGGCCCCAGGACAGTGTATCACAGTGAAATTGTACCCTTGTAAATGCAGAGCCCAACACGCTAGTCGACCTTCAGGTTCCTTTAGTTGTTTTGGCCATTTGAGGGAGGAGTGATCTGTGACCACCGTGAAGTGGGTCCCGTAAATGTAGTGCCTAAACTGTTTTACAGCATGCAACACCGCCAGAATTCCTTTTCAGTGACGCTGTAGTTCTTCTTGTGCTTATTGAGGACCTGTGAAGAGTAGGCTACAGGTTGGTCCACACCTTTGTTGTCAAGCTGGGCTAAGACGGCACCCACAGCTACTCCACTAGCGTCATTATACAAGATGAACTCCTTATCATAATCAGGATAGACCAAGATAGGAGCCTCTTTGAGCTTGGCCTTCAACACTTCAAATGCTTGTTGTTGGCTGTCAGTCCACTCAAAGGGGACGTTGCAAAGCAGTTGGACAAGGGGTTCACTCAGTTCAGCAAAATCAGGTATGAACTGTCGGTAGTAGCCCATCATACCAAGGAATACTTGGACCTCTCAAAGATTTGTGGGAGGTAGCATCTTATCAATGGCTTCCACCTTTGTCAGGAATTTCTTTCCTGACCCTATTTTATTGTTGAACAAATGATTAGGAGACACCCAGTTAAAGACACCAGACAACAATGTTTACAACAATAATTGGCTCTTTAAACCTTGCCAGAGCCAGATTCAAACCCAGGACTCTAATGATGGATGTATTGTTAGCACAGAATCATCTCATATCTTTGATTTACCTTTTTATAACCATTTAATTCAATTAGTTTTTGCTTTTGAAACGCCTTTTGAATTTTAAAAGGTTAATAATATGACTGTCAACGTCACTTACTGCTTTCGGTTTGATTGGCTGCGTATGGCTGTCCAGAAAATCCAAAAACCACTCTTTATGCTTTTAGGGCAGGCTCCATATCTTAAGTTACTTGATCATCTAATTATGTACCGCTTAATTAGCCATATCAGTGTGAGATCTTTTTTGTGCCTCTATCTACACCACCTCAGTTTGGGTTTTATTAAGCAACTATTTAAGTTGCATTTAAAACAGGTACCTTTAAAATGATTTACTTATGTAAATAATTTTCATTTCCCAAACTCCTCTCCAATATTCAGCCTTGTTTTCAAGACTATATAAGTTCCAAACTTTCTTTCATTTCAAATTTTCCAACAATAAAGAATATTTCTTATCCTATCTTGCCACATCTTTTTCTTAGTAAACTTATTTGAAGCCACGAAGGGAATTTATTTCCTGTTGTGGTTTCTAGTCTCCCTTTTACAACTGTAAAAGGTCTTGAGAATCCCACTCCCACTATTGACTGGCAAAACTCATCAACCAATGATGCCCATCAAAAGGTGTCCTTGGCCAATGGATGTTCAAGTATACTTCTGGTCATTGGGGAAGAAGGTTCCACTATGGCTGCCAATCTACTCCTCCACCTGCCAAACCCTTGTTGGTACAACCTCACGCTTCATTCTATCTGTTGATTTATATGGTAGGATACTATCTTATGGGTTGTTTCAGCTCCCTGATGGGAAGATTCACATATTTAAGTCACTTAGGTCATCTTGCCATGGTCACCATGCCTATTGGTTCAGCCATTGCAGGGCTTAATTTAGGGGCCTTGGCTCACCAACTAGGGAACTTGTTCCCTGCCAAGTGGGTCCCTGACAGCCTTATTATTCATGGGGCAGATTCCCATTTGAGTGACCTCATGACCCAAGAAATCAAGTTGCTCTTTAAAGAAGAAAACTTAGAGGGTTTGAGCTTCAAGCCAGCTTCACAGATCTTGATGAAGACAGCCTTGAGGTGTTCCAAATGGTTGGTAAAGGTAGTGCTGAATACAGTAATGTCATCAAGGTACACAAGGACTCAATAGAGCTTTAGATCTCGTAGGATGGAGTCCATAGCCTGTTGAAATTTAGCAGGGGTATTGCAGAGTCCTTGGGGCATACAAGTGGGTTCAAAAAGGCCTTCTGAGGTGATAAGCACAGTCTTTTCTCTATCTCCAGGAGATAAGTCAACTTGCCAGTATCCAGAGGCTAGATCCATGGCTGAGAAAAACCTGGAACCACCCAGCCGTCTGAGAGCATCATCAATTCTGGGCAAGGGGTATGAGTCTTTCTTAGTGAGAGAGTTCAGGAAGCAGTAGTCCATTACAATGTAATGTCCTCCATTCTTATTCTTGAGGATCAGTAACAGGGAGGCCCAAGAGCTCTGAGAGGGAGCTAGTAGCCCAGCATCTAAGAGCTGCTTAAGCTCCTTAGATACCTGAGCATCCTCTACCCTACTACAGCAGTATGGCTTGGCAAAAAGGGGTGCATCACCAGTATCAATCTGATGGATGACCCCTTTAGCCAGGCCATATTCTGTAGGTCCAGAGGCTAAGATGCCGCTAAACTGATTGAGCAGGTCCAACACATCTTTTTGTTGGATGGGAGACAATTGGGAGAAGTTGGCAGCGGTGAATAAGGGGAGAACTTGAGGATTGTCTTGAGGTAGATTGAAATCACTAAAAGTTACAAAAGGGTAGAGGGAGGCCACTTGTTCTGCTCCCAGTATATGACCATGCCCTACAACCTGGCCTTGGGTCACCTGCATGGGCAGGGCCATCAGGTTGGCAAGCAGTAATTGTACAGGCTCTTTTTGGGTTTGATCTAGAATCCCAGGACACAGGCGGGGTTCTTTACAGCTTAGGGATTCAGGGGAGTAGAGTTCCAAGAATGACTTTTCAGGTAGTTTGTAAGAAATCTGAGAATCAATCACCACCTGGGAGCCCAGAGGAATGATGATAGCTGCTGGGGCAAAAGAGGTACCCCTTCTTCCGCAGGGAAGAAAGGAGGAGGGGTGCGCATGTTGGAGGAGTGAGTCCTATACTTGAGAGAGAAGATACCCGTGGGATACTCAAGCACACAAGTTTTAAGATGTTTTCCTGGGAGGGGCGGAGGTTCCTCAAAAATCAAAGGGAACTCATATCCTAAGAGCAAAATATATCCATCTTGTAAGTTCACAATCCTGTTATACTCTCAAAAGAATTGTGTACCAACCAAGAGGTCATAGCTTTTGTTTTCAAGGACTACAGCGGGGGAAGCAATGAGGAGTTTCCCAAACCTCATGGGTAGAGCAGAGTAGGCATCAATGGCCTGAGTTTGTGCCATGCCATCTGTGCCATACAGCTTAATGTAGTTGAGGTCAGGGGCCAGCTTAAGTTTCTTAATTAGTTTTGAAGATACTACGTTGACTGGAGAACCCGCGTCCAAGATGGCTTTGATTTAAACCTTTTGAATTGATACTTCCATGTGGGTTGTATCTTTCCCAAAGGGGGGCAAGACTGCCAGCACATCCTGCGCAGCCTCTAGCTCCTACTCCCATTTAGCTAACATGCTTCTTAAGGTAGGAATCTCCTTATACACAGTCTGCAGTGGGAGAGATACAGTTACATTTTGGAAGAGAGCTTCAGCTAGCTTGGCTGTTTCCTCAGAAGAATCAACCAAGACAGGAGGTCAATGGGCTTGAGCTAGGTAAGGGCAAGCCACTATGGCTTTGGCTTCACTTGAAGGGCTCAAGAAGTGGTGGTGGTCTTCCCAGAGCAAAGCTTGTACGGGACAGAGACAGTTTCCAGAACGGCCAGAACAGAATAGCCATAGCTATCAGGATCTTCACTATCAGAATCTTCAGGGTCTGAATCACTGGAGAGATTGTGGAATAGGTGAAGAATAGTTGGGCCAGAGGAAGACGGAGCTTCCTCATTGGAAGGAAGATCAAGGGGAGATGGGGGAGATTGGTCAGCAGAGAGCGTCTCCGCCTCTAAGCTGACCTCTCTTTTCCCGCCTGTTCCTTGGGGTCACAACCTTCCACTCAGGGATTAGTGTAAGTACGCAAGTGGTGCCCTATTTGGCCGCAGTTATGACAACCTTGCCTCTTAGTCTGTCCACCTGCACCCAGCATCATAATGCGCAGCGTACAAGAGGTAGTCCCAGCATTACTGGCTTTATTTTCACGTACCACTGTACCCCCATGGGTCAAATGCATGTCTTGCAAGAGCGTCTTAATACTATTCATGGAAGTGAGTGAAGCCTTGTGTGCCTTAAAGTGTATGCATAGAATCTGGTTCACTTTCAAAGCATTTGAACAAGCTGTGTAAGCTTCCCAGGGGGTTAACTGTTGACCGGTGATTAACTGTTGGCCTTCAATGTAGAAGCAATCCGCAAACTCAACCAGGGTTTCCTTGGGCTTAAAGGCAATGTGCATAAATGCATCCTTCTTGAACTCCAAGCTGAGATCTCCTCCAAACTCCTCAATAAGGAGGTGCTTCATGCCCTCCCAAGTGAAAATGGAGGGGAGTTTGGAGACCACCACTTCTTGGCATGTGAGATGGAGACAGGTGAGGATATGTTCCTTTTTGAGTTCATCAGTAGCCCTACACATTGCAGTCTTGTAAATTTTTAGAAAGGAGGCAATGGTAAAGGTTTTATGATCAAATATCTGTTTAAAGGTTGACTTGTAATTTGAGTCAATGGACAAGGAAGAGGACTGACTGTTGTCACCTGGGTTGAGGACATTAATGTGAGAATTGCCCCCAAACTTGGATTCAGCAGCAGGTTGTCTAGCCCAGAGGAGTCGGAGGCTTTCCTATAGGGTGTCCAAGGTAGAGCTGTTTTGTCCACTAATATCTCTAGCGGCAGAAACTCCAAATTTGTCAATCTTAATTTGTTGCACCAACAAAGTGCCAGCAATCCTGTTCAGGCGGGTGGTCAGGGAAGTGGTCTGGGCAACCAAGGGGATGACCTGTCCATTCATTGTCTTGGTAAATCAGGAGAGGTTTTGTACCTCTCTCCCTCCAATGCGTCCTGCCTATCAGCAACATCATTTGTTACTTCTGCAAGCTGATCCAGGGAAAGGGCGCAGTTGACCTGGGGTTGGCCTTCCAAACCAGGGCAGCAACCATGATTGTCTTGAGCAGGAGTATTAACAACTTCAGTTTCCTCTTCACCTTCAGACTCAGAGGACAAGTCCTCAGAATTAGAGAGGCGTTGTCTTAAATACTCAATTTCACCTTGCAAAGTAGCTACTTGATCAGTGAGCAAAGCAATGAAAGAGTCAGGCATAGGTTCAACTGGAGGGGGGTTCTGAACAGAAGATTGACGCCAAGTGGTAGCTTTAAGCTCGGCTATAGCTTCCCATACCTTGGCTTCAAAGTCAGATGGGGCCTTGACAGGAGGAGCAGGAGGAGTCACCTCAATAGATGCTACTCTATCATCCACATAATTTTGCACTTGATATAGAGTGTTGCCTAGTGCAGCTGTATATAGACCATATTGATGCTGCAAATGGCGGCCCCAATTATCAACATGAGCTTCAATCAATTTGAGTTGAGAATTAATATGTTCTTGGAATTGGTTAAGTTTGCTAACCAGAGTCTCAAAATCCTGGCAATGCTTTAGCAGAGAGGCCTCAATTTGTCCACGCCACGCTGCTTGATGCTCATCCAATTTGCATAGTCAATCCCTGATGTATCCAGAGAGCAAGGAACAGAGGGATTTTAGTGAGGCGGTCAAGTACTTCTGGGAGGCCAGCAAGTTGCGCTGGTTATCAGAAATGCATGTAAAGAGACTGTGGGACCATTCTTGATATGTCATATTCTGAGCATGGTTGTTTGAGATAGCAATGGCTACAGTATTTATAAGATGGTTCTGGGATCCTAATGCAAGTTGATGGTGAACCAGGGCAGGTTGGATGAACTGGTTGATCAACATACCAATTGTATCCATGGACTCCATCAGCGCAGGGGGACCAAAGTCCAAGAGAAAGGAATATAGGTCTTCAGAAGCATACCCAGGATGGAGACCAGGGATAGTATGCATTGCCACAGTGCCAGAGTGGAGTAGGGAGCAGGCGGCAGCACAAGCTTGCTTGTGGTTGAGAGAGAAAGCTGGAAGGGGGGCCCACACGGGCCCGGGGGACAGCACCAGTACCATGGGAGTTGAGGGGGAATTGGTGATATCTTCTTTATGAGGAGGACTAGAAACTTTAGGTTGCTCAGGTACTTCAGAAACAAAGGGAGAAGGACCACAAAAAGCGTGTGGGAACAGAGTAACCAAGGGGCTTGCAGCCCCTATAGTGAGCACCATTTTGTTGTGTTCAGCTCCTGGGGACAACATCCAGAAGGACACAACGGGAAATCTTTATTATAAAAGATTTGAGGTTTGAAGCTAGCCTTGGGTTAGCCTTCAGGGCAAAATTAAGGGCAAATACCTTAATTTCCTGGAATACAAGATGTGAAAGTACTTTTAGCAAAAATGACAGGAAAAAGATTGAAGATTATTAAAGCCAACACAAATGTGGATAAATTTATCTTTATTAGGAGAATTGATTCTACTTAAATAGTAGACAAGGAACAGTGATCACTCATTAGATAGAAAGAGTGGCCAAGGGGGTCACATTGGGATGAGGTCATACCAGGATCAGACAAGGGAAGGTATGGTATTCCAGAATGAGTGGATATTGACCCAGACCCATTTACAGAAAGTGAGGAATTCCCAAAGTCAAAAGCAAAACCAGTCAAATCTTTGCATTTATCATTATTTGAAGGCCATATCAAAATAGCATTAATGGCGCAATTTCTAACATCCTAGGTCTCTATGATAACATAGGATGGTGTCTACATGTTGATGTGTAGGGATGTAAGGTATGGTGGTTTCATCAGTCATTTTACAGTGTAGTGTCCTGTATACGTCTGTGAAGAGGTGTTCATTTTTGATGACTGTTTCTTTAGTGATGCCAGTAGTGCCTGGAGGGAAGCCTTTGTATTTAGTATGGAGCACCAGAAGGAGCCAGTCTGGGCCAAGACTGTTTTCCCCTCTTGTGGCTCTAACATACAAACAAGAGAGTGCATCTGCCATGGCAAGTTTGTGTCCTGGTTTTTATTGAATGATCATGTTAAGCCTTTTGAGAAGCTCCATTTAGCGCGCTTGGTGCCTGGACAGGTTGGCTTGTGTTTTGAAGTATATTAGGGACTTATGATTTGTTAGGACGGTGAACTCCTCTTGGCATTCCAGGTAGCAGCACCACTTGAAAAGACAGTGTACAATTGCCAATAGTTCCTTGTTGTGGATGGGGTAGCAACATTTGCTGTCTGTCAGTGCACAACTTGTAGGCTATAGATAGGAAGTCACTGTTGGTGTTCTTGATCCTTAGTACTCACCCAATGAACGTATCAGAGGCATCTGTCTCTATTTAGTACTCTCTGTCTTGCTTAGGGTACTGTAGAATGGGGAGGGGCTGTGAGTTTTCTTTTAGACGTCAGAAACAGATGTCACGTCAGGAGGTCCATATAAACTTAGATTTGGCACCAGTATGGCCAACAGGGATGCTTTTAAGATGCCACAGTCAGGTATGAATTGTCATACATAGGCAACCATTCCCAGGAATGTACAGGGTTTGGACTTTTCCTTAGGTGGTGGCATCTTGCAGATGGCCTGAATTTATGGCTTTCAGGCTTGATGCCGTTCTTTAAAACCACATGTCCCAGGAAGGGTAACTTTTTGCAGAAGAAATGTCACTTAGAGGGCTTGGCCAGCAGCTTGTGTTGCGCTAGGGTGGCAAATACTGCTTCCAGATCCTTGTGGTGCTGTTCCACTGAGGGACTGTAAACAAAGATGATGATTAGGTATACTAGGGCATGCTTGCCAATATGGGGGCAAAAACCTTATTCATAAAGGTAACAAAGAACAATGGTGTGTTTGTCATCCCAAAGTTGAGCAAAACACACTCACATGACCCGTACTTTGTGCAAAAGGCTGTCTTGAATATGTATTCCTACTTGATAATAATCTGGCTGTAGCCTGCTGTCAGGTCAATCTTGGAGAAGACAGTTGCCCCACCCAAGGTATTGAAGAGATTTTCAATAAGTGGAAGCAAGTAACAATTTTTGATGGCAACTTTGTTTAGGGCTTGATAATCCTTAACCAGTCAAAGAGTCCCATCTTTATTTTCCACAAAAATACAGCAGCACCAAAGGGAGATTTTGAGGGGTGAATAAGTCCTTTTTACAAAGCCTCTTTGAGGTAAGCGCGTAGCGTGTTGCCCTCATTTGGGGTAAGACAGTAGATAGGTTGCGCCTTGGGTACAGCTCCCTTAAGTTGGATGGGGTTCTGTATGTGCTTTTTCTGGATGGTGGGCTACAATTTTTCAATCCTGAGGCGTGGTGGTCTCTTGGTGGTCCCTTGGTAGTCTCTGAAGTGTATAATTGTGTACTGAAAAGAGTCCCAGTCAATTGCTGTGAGGTTCTCCTTTTCATCAAGGGTTTTTGTAATGCGCACAAAGACATGGTTTCATAGGAACTGGTCTGCTAAGTCAGGGTAGATCTGGTGATTGACCCCTTCACTCTTGATGGTCAATACTGAGGTCACCCTGTCTATGTGGGGGTTGTTCTTTTGCAACCAGTCTAGTCCAAGCACAATGTCAAACTTGGGAAAGACAATGTGGGTCCCTAAATGGTGGAGTGCAGGTCCTCTAGCGCAATAGAGAAGGGGATAGTCTCTTATGTCACAGCAATGTGATTTTCATCAGCTAAAACCATGTTCTTAATCCGCAAGGGATTAGTGGTTAACCTGAACTTGTCCACAAAGTTGCTGTTGACAAGGGTTCAATCTGTGCCTGAGTCCAAAAGCGCTGAGCCAGTGTAACTGTAAAAGCAGAAAGGATAGGACATCAGTTTATTGGGATGTCTGGCAATGATGTAAAGTACTGGATCTTCTGAGTGCATCTGAATCATCGGACACTGATCCACGTCCTCAGGTTGGTACTCATTGTTGGGCAAGTCAGGAGCTGTGCAGGGAGAGATTGGCTTGCTTAGTGCTCTCCCTGGGCTTTTCCCTTGTCCTTATTGTCTTGTGTGGCAGTGACACAGAAGTGAGTACAATTTGACTCTCCATTGTTCCCATTGGTGTTGCCATTTGAGCCAGAGGGTTTATGGTTTGAGTTATTGTTGTTCCCAGGTGGAGGGCGGTTGGAGTGTCTAGCTGGGTGAGAGTCTTTGGGTTGTGTGGTGCAGGGTGCCACTCATCAATCTTACCCTGTTGAGAATTATTCTTTATTTGGAAAGTATAAGGGGAGCTGCTGCCCTTTTTCTGTGTTTTGCATCTGAGAGTTACCCTCTAAATACTATAGGAGCATTTCCAATTAGAGACTGATTGACGCACCTGCAGCTAGCTGCTGTAAAGACCCAACAATTGGGGAAGTATTCTAGCAAAATAAGGAACAAGTTGGTAACTTGGAAGCCTGTGAGCGCCGTCACAATTGGATAGACCATC
Organism: Entomophthora muscae; assembly: GCA_014839935.2. Lineage (NCBI taxonomy): Eukaryota > Fungi > Entomophthoromycota > Entomophthoromycetes > Entomophthorales > Entomophthoraceae > Entomophthora > Entomophthora muscae. The sequence goes on along the minus strand of QTSX02005945.1, from coordinate 69,288 downwards.
ATCATCAATCAAAAGACTTTGGCGTGCACGTTATAGTGTCCAAAATTACTGGCAAAATACATGAGTACATAGTATATACAGGTGTATATGGCTACAGACTGGGTGGAGTGGGGCAATACCAGCGTGGGCCAGGAGTACTGCTCAGAGGGAGTTGAGCTGCGCCGGCTCCTTGTAGTAATGCTTGTCAGGTGGTTTGTTGAATGGCCCATGCTGTTGGTTATTTTGGTGGTCTCCAATTCCTAGGCATGCTGTGAGGACAGCAGAGAAAATTAGGTGATTCATCTTCTGATCCTGGGGAAAGGCAGACAAAGCTTAGTGTCTTGTTTAACTTCTTGTTGGTAAAGTTTTTGAATTGATTTATGTGATACTATTGAGGGGTAATTTCACTCAATGATAGCACAAACTATCATCAAGTGATTTGGCTTTATTATATGCTATCATCCTTGTGGGACATGAATAGTGCAAAACATTGGACAGGGAACCCCAAACACTTGGTGTTGTCTGAAATTCCATTTTGAGAGTGGTATGGGGATGGTTTGGCAAGCAATGAACTGTTAATCTTGGCATTGCATGGCTTTGGAGCTTCTTCAGACACTTTCATGCATTCAAATTCAACTTCTGCAGTTGATACAGTAATTGTCATGCTGGGCAGCTTGTAAACCCCCTCCAAATTTGGGCAGCAGTTCCCCCCATTTTTTGGGGTTTGGGGAAATTGCCTTTTTGGGATTCCCAATTGGGCAATTTCCCCATCCAGCAGGGGTGGGCAGTCCTGCCGTGGGGGGTGCGCCATCCCCTGCCGGCTGGCTGGTTGGTGGGGGTGGGCGTGCGGCTGGCAGCCAGCCACACAGTCTGCAGCTGGGGTATAAAACCTGCCTTTTTGAAAATTCAATTTTTTTAAATCCTTTTTCTTCAACCAGGTGTTTTGTGGCAGTTTCCCCAATCAGGGGGAACTGATGCATTTTTTTATTTTGCTCTTTGAGCCCAAAAGTTTATCTTGACACAAGGTGTTGTCAGGAATATTCCTGACAGCCGCAGATGCATCAATGATCAACCCATCACTCACACCCACTATGTATTTTGGTAGGCAACTTCCAGAATTAACTCATTCTGCAAGTTGAATTACTATATGCTAACAATCAGAATTAAAAATTCTTTAATGTCAACAGCATTGAAAAGTCAGAATTAAGTTTTAACTCATGCAGACTACAAAATGTTGACACTTTTTTAATAAGCAGAAACCTGTTTCCTGAACATTTTACTTAATAAAAATTAAACTTCAAGATACTTTTTAGGGTAATGTGACAACATAGATTTTAATAAGTCCATAAAAAATTATACATGCCAATTAAAAAATTCATAAAAATACACTTTAAAAATAATTCACTATGGAATTAGCTATCTTTACTATAATAATTTTTTCCCACTTATAAAAACAAAAAATCCAATACACAAAAAGATACTACATAAGAATTCACGTATTATAAGAAAATATAATAATCATAAACAGTAATATAAAGTTTTTTTTATATTGAAAACTACAAAAAACATATAGTTTACTAGTAAAATACCAATAACAACCATGTAATACAGTCTAAAGCATCAAACTATCAATAGAAAATCAATGATTTTATAAAAACAGTATCAGAAATTATTAATGAGTTATTTAGAATAACTATTTATTTAAAAATATTATACTTAACATATAAGAACTATATACATAATTATGCAATACTTAATAAATTTAATTAAAAGCTAGACTGTGACCACCTGGTTACCATTAAGAACTATGGCAATCTTCTTGATGTATTTACCAATCTCTGAAAGCTTATATTTGGCCTTGACAACCTCCTTGATCTTCTCTTGATATTGTTTCTCTTTGGTGGTTCTCTTCTTCTTGAATGGGCAGCTCTCAATATCTCTGATGGATGCAGCAGTTTCCCCTGTTGGACTTTGAGGTGCTTGTAGAAGGTGTTGTATCTGGGCTTGATCCCAAAGGAGGAGTTGATATGCTTATGCCAGCCCTTCAAAGATGAAGTAGTTTTCATCTCATCCTTAAGAAATGCCTGGTAGCAGTTCCAGTTGGCTTTGGCTCTGGGCTTGCTCTGGCACTTAGTAACCTTACGTCCAATCCACTGTGGTTTGTAATATTCTATGAAAGGGTAGAATGCATCCTCATGTTTCTTGGCATATGAATCCTGGCATAGGAGGTCAAAGGCTTGTCCAGTATGCTCTGGCTTTACAAAGGCTAGTGCTACAAAATGCTGAATTAAGAACTTGCACTTTCCTGATGTATCTAGACAGTAGAGCTTGCTGAGCTCAGGTAGACCCTTTAATTGTCTTTTGACAGCCTGTTGATAATGGAAAAAACACCCCTGGACCTCTTCATCAAAGGTATTTATAAAAGCGTTATACTAGACAGTTTCATAGTCCATGATTATAGTTGAGGGGCCAAGTGCTTTATCATGAGCTTCTTTTTCTGCAGCAAGGGTGGCTTCATCCTTTTCATCATCATCTGGATTAGCTCTATTGTTATGGCCAGGGGGACTCTTTTTATTATTGGGTAGGGCTTTGATGCCCTCCTGAAGAATTTTAAAGGCCTTTATGTAGATCTCTTCTTTTGTCCCAGGAAGCAGAAAGTAGGAGAATGGGAGCACCTTGCCTTCAATAAGGGAATGTACAACCCATAGTTGGTAAAAAAAGACGGGGGCATACTGCAAAGGTACCATCACATAACCAGGTCTCTGAATCTCTTAACTGCTCCAGGATCTGTTGTGTAGCATATCATATAATTCTTGCCTCTGCTGTAGGCCCATCATATAGTAAAAGAAATACCTCATCACCATTGAACATCTTTAACTCCACTTTCAATACTAACTCTCCTTGGACCATGGCAGATTTCTTATGGGGGAATAGATCACAGCGTTTGTCACATATGTACTTCACTAACTGGTCACGGTCAGGGATGAGCTTTAGGTTCTCATTACTTAGGTGTGTGGTGGCCTTAACTGTCAGATCAGAAGCCTTGACGTCTTTGGAGACTGGGACCATTTGGTAGAGGCACCACTTTAGAAGCTTTTCAATAAGATTGATTGGAGCATTGCATGTGTGCTCTCCTTTTTCACTAGTGACTTTATCCCATCCTTCTGTGTTGATCCTGGCAGCACAGCTTCTATCTCCACACACATAATGCTTGCTTCTTCCTGATCTCTTTTGATTGTTGCAATTAAAACATAGCCATCACAGACAAAACTTGCACCTCCTTAGACAGACATTAGAGGGAAAACTGAGGGAACTTCTTTGGGAGCTTAAACTCTCCTTTGACATTACATATATTGTGAACCTTTAGGGGATTCCATGGGCCAATTGGTGCTTGATGATAGCCAGACAGGTAATCATCAGGATCTTCTTTATTGATACTTGATGAGGAGGATGGAGGTGCAGATTTGTTGGGCAATGGAGGGGAATTATCTGGAGTTGGATTCTTGCGCTTCTTGGACTGGGATGAGCTTGATTCCTTGGGGCTTGATTCCTTTGAGCTTGATTCATCTGGGCTTGAATGGGGTTCTGGACTCTTGGGTATCTTCTTTCTTTCTTCTTTGCTTGTTTAGTGGAACCTCATCTCCTTCTTATTGGTACCAGATTAGAGAAGAGGAAGGGGAAGGAGAGGGCTCTTTGCTTTCAGGGTCTGGGGTCTTCTCCTTTGTCTTCTGTTTCTTTGAAGGCTCTTTGGATGGTTTTTGTTGGGATAGGGAATTTGGGCCTTTCCAGAGGCTTTGGGCACTTTATTGGTTGACTTGGGATTCTTTTGTTGCTTCTTGGAGATTTGTCCAACAATAAATAGAGTATAGTTCATAAAGTAAGAATAATCAGTTGAAACATTAATAAAATTAAATAATAATCACTTGTTTTATTTTTTATTTAATTAAATAGTTTATAGAAGTATGGAAAGCAATTTTAGAGCTATTTTATTAGTAAAGAATAAAAAAACCATGTTTAAATAAAAAGTTGACATTCTGGTAGTCACAATAGTCAAAAATATTTAATTTAGTTTTTCAGCATAAAAAAATGCTTTAATTTTGACGTCAACATACTGAAAGTCAGCATTAAACTAGAAAAACACTATGTAAATCACTTATTAAGCTTAGTTAATATTTTCCGGAGTTGGTTTTTTAAGGCCAAAATTAATTATTTTTAAATTTAAAAAATTTAAAGATTTACATGTGTAACTTATGAAAACTAATTAATAGGGATTGTAAAGGGAGGTCTAAAGTAAAGCCCTGGGTACTTTGGCCTGAATTATCATACCATTGTATGTGCGCTTTTTGTTAAGCGGCAGTGTTTTACTAATAAACCAGTGAAGGTGTCAACATTTAGGCAGTCAGCGTTCTTTTATAGTAACTCTCCTATTAAATCTCGCTTAAATTATGTCACTTTGTTTGCTTAGCCAAACCCCTTTGTTGCAATTTAGGTGACATGTCAATTTGACACAAGGTCAACATTTTAAATACATATATAATTTCTGGTTTTAACATATGCATTTTGGCTTAATTGGACTTCTGGAAATAAGCTATAGTTTATCCAGTGAGTTTAAAATAACAGTAAATATCTAAATAATACAAATAAAACTCTGAAAAATGGCATGTCTTTGTTCAATGCTTATCTTAATATATATCTAATAAAAACAGTAGTATAAAATATAAAAAATATTTATTTTTAGAAATTGTGTATTTTATTAAGAAATTTATGGATTCTTATTTGGGGTTGACATCCAGATATTACTTACTGGAGTCAACCTTAATGTAAAAATACAAAGAAACTTACATTTTCATAGTAAATTATCTTGTTTTTTGGCTTAAAAATAAGCCTTTGTTTAAATGGTGTCAACATTATGCCTGTTCCTTTTTAATTTTGTAATTCTGACTTAATAATTTACTATGAAAAATTAGCTTAGTTTTGGAAATGCCCAATTCCAGCAGATAAATACTAAAATAATGTTGACTTACTGAATGTTGACAAATTATTGACATTCAGTCAGTTGACTTGCTGAATGAGTTAATTCTGGCGGTTGCCAGATATAGAGGTTCTGTTGAGTAAGGAGATATTAGTCTTGTTGTGTTCCCCCATTTGCTGCTCAGCTACTTTTACCCTACCTTTAGAACCCTTGAGCACTACATTATTTGGTGCTCACTACAGGGTATCTGCCACTGCCCTTTGCACCACTACCAGAAACCTCTAGTCCAAGGACAAAACCTGTGACACCAAAACTATGGATCACCCACGTTGCTCCACTGCCAACTACGCTTGTTGCAAGGCCAGCCCCCCACGTCCTGCCTGCCCAACACCTGCACACAGAGGCTAGGGTTGGCCCTGTAATGCTTATCAAGTTTCAACCCCCACTGAAGCCCCCCACCCCAAGGGTCAGGTTGTCTCCAATGCAGAAGTTCCTCAGCTACCTATAGAGGTTGAGGAACCCACTGCTCCAACTTCCAAACTTGCCGCATGCACCCAGGCTAGAACCCACCCCCTAGCCTCTGTCCCTACAGCCTCCACCATTTCCCAAGCTGTTGAGCCCCGGAGACAGTGTTCTGCTTTGGTCTGTCTGCAAAGCCCTTCTCCTGCCTCCAACAAAGACCCCAAAGAGAATTTCTTTGAGGTAGATGAATGTTGTGAATGCTGCCATCCACCATGTTTCAATTATGCCTTTGATGGGTTATTTTGAGGACAAATCTCTCTCTTTTGCTTTTGCCCTTCAGTATGAGTCTGGCTCCAAATTAGGAAATTCAATTGTTTGGTTTCCTGATTCTGCGCAACTTACTTGCCCCACTCATGCTTGTGGTGAGTGATCCTACCGTCCATGTACTGTTTTGTGGTAAAGCTACACAGCATATATTCCCAATCTTTATATCCAATAAATTTTAAGTTATATTCACATTTTTGTCTTTGTGTCTCCACGTACTTTGGCGCCTCTCTAGTCATGTCTAGCAGATGTTATTCAATCAGGACCACAAGTTAATTGCATAGCCTTCCCTGCTATTCTAACCAAGACTTAGTACCAATCCAATCCTAAGGTTAGAATTTACTGTTGTGACTCTGTGCTGCGCCTTGGATCACAACAAAAATAGTGCTCACTACAGGGGCTGTAAGCCCCTTGATTATCCCTTTTGCAACCACATTTTGAAGGACCCTTGCCTCCTCCCATACAAGAGCCAACTTTGCCTGAAATTAGCAGTCCTCCTATTGAGGAAGACATCATCAACCTGCCTATTGTCCCTACTGTGCTGAACCTTGGGAATGGTCCCCGCCTAGTGGCCTACCCTTTGGGTACCCCTGACTTGGAACAAGTAATGGCAGTAGCCCTTGGGTTAGCCCGTGATGGAGCCATCCCTTGCCTTCAGCTTCAGTTCAGCCAAGCAGAATACTACAAATTGATTGTAGCTCCACAATTTCCACAGCATCTCCTCTCAGCGGCTAGCTCTGCTGAACACATATTATCATCCTTTGTACAACCTGCCTTAACTCACCACCAAATGGTGTTAGGGCTCCCTGTTCAGGAGATTTCATCTCTACAAGCCGCTGTCACTCATCACTGGGATCAGTTTGTGGTCTACCAGTAGTGGGTCCACTCCCTGTTTTCTTTGGTATCAGATAATCAACACAGCTCTGTCACCTCCAAAACCTGCTTGGTCAATTCCATCAAAAAAATGCACCAGTTCATCCCTGAGTACATCAGAGAGCGTCTACATGAGTTTCACCAGTTAGAACAGCCCTGGCGCAACCAAGTAGATTCCACTCCGAATGCCTATCTCACCAATTTTGAACAACTTGTGTAGCAGCTCAACAAGTTCAGTGCTTACTCCTTCAACCAATTACAGCAAGTAGCAGCCCTTGATGCAAAAGGCCTCTGCAAACTTGGAAAAGAATTTGATCAAGAAAGGGCTGCTACCACTGCTACCATTGCCAAACTCCAGACTCAAGTAAATGGATTGTCTACACCCAAGCCCAATGCGCACCTTCTCCTCCCTCTAATGATTTGAAAGATAGAGAACACAGGCTCTGGGATGCCATCTGAGAGCTTCAAGCGTCTACCCACAGTCAATATTGCCCTGACAAAGCCCCTCAACCAGATCCACAGGTGCTTGCTCTGACAACTAAGGTTGCTGACTTGCAACAAGAAGTTACTACCTTGCGTGAGATGATGGCGTCTACTGTTAGTCCAACTGAGGTTACTGACAAAGATGGCTGTTGCCCTGGCTTGTCAGGAGCTCCCTGCATTCACTGTGCTAGAGAGTTGATAGCTCTAGCTAATGAGGTGGACCATTTGAAACAAGACCACTCTGAGCTTGATAAAGATGTACAGGAAATGAGTGAGTTAATTAATTGATTCAGTGAATGACAGGTTTGATCCTTGCCTTTTGGTGGATCTGTCTCTGTCAAAGTAGGTTCCATCATGCTGGGAATTATCTGGCCAAGTAGAAAGGCTTGAAAAGCCAGCAAACCTTTAACAAAATTGACCAAATTAAATGATTTAAACCAAACAGTCAATCAAAAATGGGTTATGGCTGCTCCAGTCTTCCAGCTGAAACCAATTCCCCCTTGCAAGCTGACGTTGATAAATCAACTTAATTTGAGGGTTACCAGATATGAGCTCATTAATCAGCATGGTTGTCAGAAATTTGCCACTCAAGGGCTCTTTGAAATCTGGACCAGATACTCACTTGAAAATGTATAAGTGATAGGAGCCCAGGATCCAGGTGGTATTGCTTAGTCAATTTTTGATATATATTGAATAATTTTCACTGTTTCAACTCTAAGAGTTGAGTCCTCCCAAAAATTTACTCAATAAAAATCAAATATCCCTTGGTCTAATTTACTTTTAAAAATTTATCCTATAGTTGGATTGTTGCACTACATTCCCTACAATATTATTCTAAGCCGGATAATTTCTGGAAGATAGGGCCCTGAAGTTGGAACTTTGTTGTTGGCACCTCCCAAGGTTAATTAAAGGCCTGCCAATCTTGAAGTGGTCCCCCCTGTCTTTGAAAATGAAAATTATGTTTCATCTCAGTATCCTGAATTTTATTCTGAAGATTCTCTGATGCTTTTGTAGGCTATTTATCTTGGGCTATTATGGTTAGGATTAATTATTTTACTTAATCCTAGTATCTCATTTGGAAATTTTACAAAACAATATTTGAAGCTGTGTTGGTGGTTAATCATTAACTCTATGTGGATTTGGGTGGTAATTCCCCACCAATTAGAGACAGCTTCCTATTATCCTGCAATTTCCATCACATTAATCAACTCTTCTATGTCTGAGTTTTTGGAAGCAGTTTGTCATGAATTCCTGTTTCTTTTCTCCTGCTCTGTTGATATATCTGCCTTTATCAGTTTATTTGTATAAGTTCTTTTATGAGTTTTCAGTTTGGGCTTTTCTTTAATTTATGGTTTCCACCTCTGGGTGCAGTTGTTGAAACTGGATCATCTGTTTCTTATTTCTGTTATGTCATGTCGTTTTGGTGCCCAGATTATTTTCCTGCACCACCTACTGATGAAATTTTGCGTGAAGTTTTGTTAGCTTTATCATTCTATCCCAGTTCAAGCCTTAGTCACAAGTCCCAAGTTTACCATGTGATGAAGAAGGTTTCTGAGGATGCTCATGAATGGTTGTTGTCCATGGTGGAGCACAGTCCACGTGTTTTAACTGAAAGTGCATCTCTGTACCCTTTGTTAAAAAATTTGTGTGTATCTATTGAGGAGCTCAAAGTATATTGTAAGTTGTACGCCTTCCAACAGGGAAATACTCTGCTGTCAATATTCCTTCCCCAGTTTCTGGCCTACTGCTGTACAATTTATGTTCCCAAGGTGAATAAAATCTCAGTGTTGTGGTTAGCAGTTGACCAGACTTTCCAGGATCTGTCAGTTTAGGATTTGCTGTTAACCACAACTGAGGCCCTGGTAAGCCAAATTCTTTCTCTGATCTCAAATCTGTCAGTTTCCAAACAGGGTTTGATGGAAGTTAAAGCCAAACCCGCTGTGCGCTACTGGTTTTCTGGGACTAGTTCTGTGGTGGCATCCTCCAGCCAGAGTCAGGATTGTTCTCCCTGTGGTTCTTCTCAGTTGCAATTGGTAATTTTGAACAAACCCGTCAAGGTGAATGAAGCGCCTGTGGTGTCTGCCTCTGAGAGTTTATTAGCTATGCTTTAGCAAGTTGTGCCTGCAAAATCTTTGCCAGTCAAATCCAAAGATTTGCCCCTTGTTCCAATTGATTGTGATCATCCTGTCCTTCCTATTGCTGTTTAAGAGATGATTGAACAATATTTTCAAGAGAATCCTGCCTCTTTAGCCACTGTACATACCATCAAAGAGAAGAAGGATCCTACCAAGATTGTAACATTTGCTGCAAATAAATCTACTTCTGGTTACTTCTTGTTTTATGGTAGCATTGATAACAGTCAAACTATCTATTGGCTGGCCATTCTGTTGGATATTGGTGCTTCTGAGAACTTTATGAGTGTTAAGATTGCGGACTTGCTGCAACTCAAGTATCACCCTGGAATGCTTGTTAGGGATGGAAACTGTCAAAAAAATTCCTCTTTCCAGCTTAAGAAGCCAGTGACATTTGTGGTTGCAGGTCAGTCTTTTACTGCAAGGTTCTTCATTTGCACTAACCTTATGTATCCTATCATCTTGGGGGTGGGCTGGTGGCAAGACCATAATGTATCAACCCTGCCAAAAGAAAATGAGCTTCAAGTGGAACACTCTTTGGGCATATCTATCTGTATTCCGTTGTTAGGTATGTCTGATTTAGAGCAGTCTTCTCAGACTATTCAATTGGTTTCTGTTTCTGTCCCCGCAAATTTGGATTTACCAGCATGCCTGCACCCCTGGTTTGCAGTGTTTGACACTACTAGGGGCAAGGTCCTTCCCAAGCACACTCAGTTTGACTTTGACTTTAAAGTTACTGTTGATCTGATTTGTATTGTGTCTCCTATTTACCCTTTAACCTTGAAGGAAGACCCATGCTTAGAGGAGTGGACTTGAAACATGTTGGCAAAGGAATACTTTTTCAAGAAGGCTTTGTTGATCTGCTCCCCATTGTTGTTTGTTCAAAAGTCTGATGGATCCTTTTGTCCTTGTGTTGACTACAGGAATTTGAATAACATTGCAATTCCTGATCCCTATCCCTTATCCTTTGAGGCACATATTTCTTGGTGCTTTGAGAAGGCAATGGTATTCTCAAAGCTTGATCTGTTGAATGTGTTCAACCAGATTAAGATTACAGAAGGGACGGAATGGTTTAAGGCATTCAGGACTAAGAAAAGTATCTTCCAGTTCTGTGTCATGCCTTTTGGATTGAAGAATGCTCTGACTTGCTTTCAGCGGTTAATTGATTCAGTATTGGGGAATCTCCTAGGTGTATGTGCCATTGCATATATGGAAAATATCTTGGTTTTCTCTCCAGATGACAAGTTGCATAAGGCCCACCTGTTGGCAGTTGTAGAGTGCATTCTACAGGCCAACTTAATCATTAAAAGGAGTAAGTGTGAATTCTTTAAACGTAATGTTACCTTTCTGGGTAATATTATCTTTGAGGATAGCCACACCATTGTCCCTGACAGGGAAGCTACAGTTTGAGAGTATGCTACACCTGTGACAGTATCCCAAATTTGTAGTTTTTTGGGTACCTGTACGTTCTTGAAGAAATTCACCCCTCACTTATCTGAAGTGGCTGTCCCTTTATATTCAGCTAGCGGGAAGATGACCCTGGTCTGGACGCCTGAGTGCGCAGATGCGTTTGTAGCAGTCAAGGCTCTTTTGTTGTCTTCCCTGGTGTTGAGAAATGTGGATCCTGAGCTGTCTTATGTGAATTCTGCAGATGTTTCAAAATATGCTGTGGCTGGTGTGTTTTTACAGACCACTGGCAATGTGATTGAGAGACCTGTAGGGTATTTCTCCCAGAAGACGGAGGCCCAGGAACGCAATTACATGATTTACAACAAGGAATTGTTGGCAGTTGTGGAATCTTTAAAGCATTGGCATCACCATCTCATGTTGGCGCGGTATCCATTTGTGGTAAGAAACAACCACAAAGCTCTTCTGTATTATTGACAACCCAGGGTTTTTTTGGGTTGTCAATCCAGATGGCATGGTGACTTGACAAGATACAAGTTCTGCTAAAAGTTCATTAAGGGATCTGATAATCACCTGGCAGATGCGTCAAGTAGAAATCCTTCTCATCTCCCAGATGCTGGTATGGACATTGATTTAACATGCACACAATGATTTCAGACAACACTGTGGTTCCTTTTGTTCTACCTCCACCAGCTACACTTGCTACCATGTCCTTGACCAAGGGCGCAGTCTTAGACCTATATTCCAAAGTCAAGTTACTGCAGTCTCTGTTCAAAGGTTATGATAGGTTACTGGAACTAGCATGTGCACATCTGGTTGACCAGCTGCAAGGTTATAACAAAATAGAGACAATTCTATATCATCAGGGTGGCTTATGGATCCCAGAAAAAACTATTTGTGATGAAATCATGGAGGCCAATCACACATGCCTCACAGCAGGCCACCCAGGGAAGAATAAAACAGTGGAGTTAATTCACCAACAGTTTTCTTGGAAAGGTTTGACGGTGCATGTGGAAGCTTACATTTGAGACTGTCTGTTATGTGTTTAGTCCAAGGCAAGCAGGAACAAGACAATTGGCTTGTTGGTTCCACTTCAGACAGCTACAGGACCATGCACTTTGGTGTTGGTATAACTTATTGGAGAACTCCCAAATTCCAACAGGTTTAATGCAATCATGGTGGTGGTTGATTGCTTCACAAAAATGGCACATTTTGTTCCCTGCTCAATCACAATTACTTCAGTGAAAAAAGCTAAGTTGTTTTTGAATAGAATCTTCTCCTTGTATGGCGTCCTGATGAAGATTGTGAGTGACTACAGGCTCCAATTCACTGCACAGTTCTGGAAAGTCTTTACTGGAATACTAGGTATCAAATTGTGCTGTTCCATGGCTTTCCACCCTCAATCTGATGGACAAACAGAGAGGGTAAACCAAAGTTTGAAGGTCTACCTACGCTGCTACACAAATACAAGACAGTATGACTGGTGTGATAATCTACCCATGGCAGAGCTCACATATAATAACGCCCCACACACATCAACTCAGGTTTTGCCATTCTATGCCAATGTAGGTTACAGCCCTTCATTCAACATGAGTCCCTGCTTAGTTAGCAACATGGAAGCTGCAACTGATCAAGCTGCTACATTGAAGCAGGTCCATCAGGAGCTCCAGGTTACTCTTGCTGCTGTTGTGACAACTTACAAGGAATATACAGATTGCAAGCGCCAGGAAGGTCCCCTGTTGCAAATTAGGGCCCAAGCAAGTTGGTACCTTCAAGGTTGAACATCAAATTGGTCCCTCTGCATATTGTCTAGATTTACCCCTGGCTTTCAAGATTTTCCACACCTTCCACAAATGCCTTCTTACTCCCTTTAAGGGTGCAGAGAGTCCTTCTTCCTAACCCATTCTTGTGGAAGGAGAACCTGAGTATGAGCTAAACTGTACTCTGGCTTCCCATAAGAATTGACGCGGGATGGAATATTTGGTGTGATGGAAGGGTTATCCTGATTCCAAAAATTCATGGGTTCCCCACTATGATTGTTCCAATTCCCCAGACCTAATCAAGAGTTCCACAAGCGCAATCCCACTGCTGTTGGCCACCCCAAGCTTACCTTAGCTGCAATGAAAACCCCCTGCCCACAAGAATTTCTCCTTATCCCATCTCCTGGATGGTGGCATTGTACCCAGGACTAAAGCGGAGGGTAATGTCACGGTAGGTTCCATCATGCTGGGAATTATCTGGCCAAGTAGAAAGGCTTGAAAAGCCAGCAAACCTTTAACAAAATTGACCAAATTAAAGGATTTAAACCAAATAGTCAATCAAAAATGGGTTATGGCTGCTCCAGTCTGCCAGCTGAAACCAATTCCCCCTTGCAAGCTGATGTTGATAAATCAACTTAATTTGAGGGTTACCAGATATGAGCTCATTAATCAGCATGGTTGTCAGAAATTTGCCACTCAAGGGTTCTTTGCAATCTGGACCAGATACTCACTTGAAAATGTATAAGTGATAGGAGCCCAGGATCCAGGTGGTATTGCTTAGTCAATTTTTGATATATATTGAATAATTTTCACTGTTTCAACTCTAAGAGTTGAGTCCTCCCAAAATTTTACTCAATAAAAATAAAATATCTCTTGGTCTAATTTACTTTTAAAAATGCATCCTGTAGTTGGATTGTTGTGCTACATTCCCTACAATCTTATTCTAAGCCGGATCATTACTGGAAGATGGGGCTGTGCAGTTGAAACTTTGTTGTTGGCACCTCCCAATTTTAATTCAAGGCCTGCTGATCTTGGAATGGTCCCCCCTGTCTTTGAAAATGAAAATTGTGTTTCATCTCAATATCCTTAATTTTATTCTGAAGATTCTCTGATGCTTTTGTAGGCTACTTATCTTGGGCTCTTTTGGTTATGATTGATTATTTTACTTAATCATAGTATCTCATTTGGAAATTTTACAAAACAATATCTGAAACTGCGTTGGTGGTTAATCATTAACTCTATGTAGATTTGGGTGGCAATACCATCACTTAGAGACAGCTTCCTATTATCCCACAATTTCTGTCACAGTCTCTTACCTCTCAAATGGCTGAACTATCCTTGGCAGTAACTGTACAGGGCCAATACCTAGATGTTACTGAGCAGTAGACCACCCTAGCTAATAATACAGGCACCTGCACTGCTGAAACCTTGACTACCCTTGAGGAAAGTGTTTGTCAGCTGTGGACCAGAAAGCCCCCCTCCAAATCCAAAGCAGAATTCTCCCTGCACATAAATGTACTCAATAGCAATAATAGTGGCCTGGCTCCAGAAGCACATTTCAAGCCTACCTTTAAGCAAATTTTTGACCCCAAAACCTCAACCATTGCAGCTTTTCTAAATATATATGAAACTGCCATGAGAAGAGCCTCAGATGAGGTTAAGAAGGAACACATTCTAACCTGTCTGCACCTAACCTGTCAAGAGGTAGTAGTGCCAGAGCTGTCCACCATTGAGACCTGGGAATATATGAAGCAACTTCTGATTGACAAATTTGGTGGTGACCCTAGTTTGGAAGTGAAGAAGAACGCCTTCATGCACATTGCTTTCAAACCAAAGGAGACCCATAGCTGAATTTGCAGATAGATTCTACATGGAGGGACAGCAACTGATTACAAGCCGCCAGTTAACCACACATGAAGCGTACATTGCTTGCACTCAAGCCCTCAAGGGTAACCAGCTTCTTTGTCTTCACTTTAAGGCTCATAAAGCCATGCTTTCCTCTATTAGAAGCATAAAGACATTGTTGCAGGATATGCAACTTACCCATTCTGGGGCAGTTGTGCAGGAGAATTGTGCCACCTCTAACTCTGGTTTGGCTTCACGTGGCCCACGTATCCTCACCATAAACTTGCAGAATCCTCCTCAACGCCAGGGTTGTCATAACTGTGGGCAGATAGGCCACCATTCCTGAGTCTGTACCAATCCTTGGGTTGAAAGAGCTGATCCCAAAGAGCAGGCGGGAAAAGAACAGTCAACCTAGAGGCAGAGACACTCTTGGTTGACAATTCTTTCCAGCCTCCTTCAATTCCCCCTCCATTGCTGACTCTGAGCCTGCTGACACTGAGGCTCCTCCCATTCTGCTGTTATTCCACGGCATCTCTTATGACTCTGACATGGATAATTCTGATACAGAAGATCCCAACGCCTATAGTTATTCAGTCTTTGCTGTCCCCAAAACTATTGCAGTCCCTTATAAGCTACATTCTGGGAAAACTACCACAACTGCCAAGCCTCTGCCTGAAGCCAAAGAGGTTGTCTCTTGCCCATACCTCACTCAAGCTAAGAGATCCTCTGTGCTTTTTGAGTCTTCTGAGGAAGCTGTTGAGGTTGCTGACGCTGTGTTTAAAAAATGTCTCAGTCTTGCTTCCTCTCCAGACGGTCTATAAGGAATTCCCAGGCCTAAGATGCATGATTAAAAAATGGGACAAAGAACTGGCAGAAGCCCAAGACATTCTGGCTGTCCTCCCTCCCTTTGGTTGTACTACCACTTGTGTGGAGATATCTATTCAGAAGGTGAAAATTAAGGCCATCTTGGATACTAGATCTCCTGTTAATATTGTCTCATCAAAGCTTGTTAATAAGCTCAAGCTTGCAACCAACCTCAACTACCACCAGTTTTATGGTACATCTGGGCTATCCATGACTTGCAATATAGGAGCTTACTCTTCTCTTTCCATGCGGTTTGGCAAACTACTCTTAGCCGCGCCTGCTGTTGTCTTAGAGAATGAGAGTTACAACCTCCTTGTTGGTGCTCAATTCCCTAGGGAATACAATGGGATCATCAACTTAAAAGACAGCTGCCTCTCTATCTTAGGGTGCAAGGTCCCTCTGATCTTTGAAGAGCCAGCTAAAGCTCCTGGGAAGCGCCTCAAGACATGTGCCTTAGAATATCCCACTGGTGTTTTCACCCTAAAAAACTGTACCCATTCCTCTAACATGAAGTGCCCTCCTATGGCTTGTCCTGCATCTGAAGGTATCCCTCTCTTGGCCACTTCTGCTGTGACTATTCCTCCTGGGTCTCAGGCTATCCTATACTCCCAAATATTGTATGATCTACCTGAGCGTATGTTCCTAGAGTTATACTCTCCTCTCTTGCTAGGACGCAATGAACCCTATTTCTTTCCAGGAATCTTGAATGTCTCTCATAAAGACCCTGTTAAATTGCTGGTTGTCAACTTAAATGCTCTCCCCATACATGTTTCTAGAGGGCAGGTTGTTGGTTATGGCAAATTTTTGAATACCCCTGACGTCCTATCACTACATCCCTTTGGTACGATCCAGGACTTTAATTTACCTGAAGACAAGTCACAAGTCCTATCCTTGTTCACTGCTCAAGACTTCCTGCAACTATCCCTGGTTCAACATAAAGAGGTGCTTGACCTACTGGATCAGTTTTAAGATAACTTTGATAAAGATAGAGCTGATTATGGTCTTATCTAAGGCGTCATTCACCAGATTGATACTGGTGATGCCCCCCCCTTCTGTGCTAAACCTTATTGCCTCAGCTGTGTGGAGGATGCTCAGGTGTCTAAAGATCTCAAAAAACTTCTAGGCGCTGGACTACTTGCTCCTTCCCAAAGTCCATGGTAATCCCCCTTGCTCATACTAAAAAAGAAAAATGGAGGTCAAAATTATTTTGATGGACTACCAACAATTGAACTTTTTAACCAAGAAGGATTCCTACCCCTTACCACTAATTGATGATGCTCTCTGCCGCCTTGGGGGTTCCAAGTTCTTCTCTGTTATAACCCTAGCCTCTGGGTACTGGCAAGTTGATCTCTCTCCCAAGGATAGACAGAAGGCTGCGCTCATCACTTCCAAAGGATTGTTTGAGCCTACACAAATGCTGCAAGGACTCTGCAATGCTCCAGCTACTTTCCAATGAGCCATGGACTCCATCCTCTGTGATTTGAAGCTCTTGTGTGTTCTAGTGTACTTAGATATAATAAATGTCTTAATTGCTACCTTTACCAACCACCTGGTTCACATTAAGGAAGTGTTCATAAAGATTCAAGAAGCTGGTCTTAAGTCAAAACCATCTAAGTGTGCCTTCTTCAAGGAACACCTTGAATTCTTGGGACATGAGGTGACTCAGACAAGAATTTTCCCCATGAATAAGAAAGTTGAGGCCATTGACAAAATGCTTCCACCCATCAACCTGAAAGAAGTTTAAGTCTCTCTGGGCAGGATGGGATACTACAGACAGTCCATCCCTGACTTTGCCAATACTAGTGAACCTCTGGTCCAGCTGCTGTGTAACATCCCTTTTGAATGGACCGCCAGCCAATAACAAGCCTTTAAGACCCTCAAATAAAAAATCAAAGAGGCCCCTATCCTAGTATATCCTGATTATAATAAGGAATTCATTCTATATACTGATGCTAGTGACCTGGCCATTAGAGCCATCTTGGCTCAATTGGATGATGAAGGTGTGGATCACCCTGTAGCTTATACCTCTTGTGTCTTGAATAAGCATGAGAAGAACAACAGTGTAAAAGAGAAAGAGTGCCTTGCTATGTTGCATGCTGTCAAGCAGTTCTGCCATTATGTTTATGGCACCCAATTCACTGTGGTCACTGACCACGCTTCACTTAAATGGCTACAACAACTTAAAGAAACATAAGGACAACTAGCTAGATGGGCTCTCTGCCTGCAAGGGTATGAATTAACTGTGCTGAACTGCCCCGGAATTCAACATCAGAATGCTGATGCACTGTCCAGAATGCACGTCCTCACTCTACACCCTGATGAGGCTGACCAGTTGTACAAACTAATTGGATATCCTTTGTCATGGGAGAACAAGACAGAAGAGGTTCAAGTTGCCCTTTCTAAGTTATCTGAAGAAATCCTCATTCATAAAAATCAGCTTTTTAAGAAAGTACAAGACCACTAATTGCCCTATGTAAGGCCTAGTTGTTGCTTTTTGTTGGTGCTTCAAGCTCATAAAGAGACAGGACACAGAGGCGTTGCCAAGACCCATGCCTGGCTCCAGAAGAACTACTTCTGGGAAAATCTTTGCTTGCTGATCTCAGATGTTACTGCCAGTTGCCATGATTTCCAGCTCCAACGTCCTAAAGCTGCCGCTCATGAGTTCAAGCTAGTCCCCCCCTCAACACGCCTTTCACACTGTCAGTATTGACGCTGTAGGACCTCTCCCTTGCTCCTGCTCTGGTTGCTGCTTTATCCTAATTGTTGTTGATTATTTTAGAAAGTGGGTAGAGGCTTGTCCTACTAAAGTGTCATGGAATTATTCCCTGACTACTTATCTTGTATCAACAAGGGTCAAAATTTAAGTTTTCCAAGCCTCCCAGAAGCAAACAACATATGTGGTGAATCTCTGACTTGAACAAATGTGGTCCAAGATGAGGATTAAACCCAGGACCCTAAAGTGAAGCCCACGGTTGTTTTAAGTCTAAAGTTCAGTTTGAATTATCTATTTATAATGGTTTCATTTATTTGACTTTGGTTTTCAACTTTGGGTTTGCCTCCGCAAGTGTTAAAAATACCACTACATGTGTCAATTACCGCTTGGCAGATGATTGGCTGCTTCTAACCTTGTTGCTGCTGTTGGTTTCACTGGTTATAGATGATAAGAAGGCTCTGTACCTGATCTGCGCTGTTATTAAGATTATTAGCTGCTTAATTGTTTCCAATCTTGTGGCTGATTCCTGGTGCCTCTTCTATAAGTTTTAATCATATATATGATTAAGCCACAAATTGATGCAAATCTGAGACAGGTATTAACTTTAATCATTATCTTCATGAAAACTATTGGTAATTCCCTTCATTTCCCAGGATCCTCTTAAACTGTTCCAGGCTATTTTGGGGTATTTAAGTGAGCAGTTCCTATCATTTATACTTGTTCCAACAATAAAGACTTAGTTCTACTTTACATCTGCCCACACTTATCTTCTGATCCCTCATTTGAAACCATGAAAGGAATTCTGTTCCTGTTCTGGTTTCTAGTTCTCCTGCTTACAGTTGTATTAGGGCTTGAAAACCCTACTCCCACCATGGCTGGCACAACTCCTCCCCCAATGATTCCCACCAGAAGGAGTCCCTGGCCAATGGGTGGTTTAATTATCCCTCAGGCCACTGGAGAAGAAATTTCCATTATGGTTGCACTACCACTCCTCCTCCAGTTGAACCTTCACTGGTTAG
This sequence comes from Entomophthora muscae, assembly GCA_014839935.2. Taxonomy (NCBI): domain Eukaryota; kingdom Fungi; phylum Entomophthoromycota; class Entomophthoromycetes; order Entomophthorales; family Entomophthoraceae; genus Entomophthora; species Entomophthora muscae. Next base: position 50,455 of record QTSX02005945.1, on the reverse strand, counting down.
ACCCAACACTTCCTTCTACCTGTTGACCTACCTGGTAGGGTTTTACCTGTTGGATTGGTTTAGCTCTATGATGGGTAGATTTGCCTATCTGGGTCACCTTGGCCACCTTGCTATGATCACAGTGCCCATTTGTTCAGTCATCACAGGACTTAACATATGGGCCTTGGCCCACCAGAGTGGGAACTTGTTTCTCCTCAAGTGGTTCCCTGACATAAAGACATCACTTCCAAAACAGCCACCGCTTTTCTGCTGTAATATGTATTCTTTTTCCACAATTTTCCCCAAGTGTTGTTGTCTTAAAATGGGACTAACTTCAACACCAAACTAGTAACCTCTTTTGTTAAAGCCTCAGGGTCTTACCAGTCTTTCTCTTCCCCCTACAATCCTTCCACTAATGGGGCAGTTGAGCGTGCAAATTCAACTCTGGTTTCAATCATGAGGAAACTCACTTACTCTGACGCTGCCAACTGGGATCTATACATACCTGCTTCTCTCTTTGCCTATTGCCTTAGCAAACTTGGTGTCCCTGGGTACTCCCCTTTTGCTATGCTGTATGGTTGTGAAGCCACCACTCCATTGCTCTTGGGGTCCCCCTACTCTCCTCTGATAAGGCCATGAACCCTGATGACCATATCAATTATCTAGTCAACCAAATCATTGATATTCAGGCCTCTTCCTAAACGTCCGCATATAAGACCAAGATACTTGAGCTCTCTCCTGACAATGCTGGACAATCTCCCTTTCCTGAGTTCAACATTGGGGACCATGTTCTTTACTATCAGCATAGAGTAGGAGGATGTGCTCACAAACTAGACTTGTTGAAGATTGGGCCCTTGGAAGTGACCTTCAAACAAAGAACAGAGTATACTGTAAAACTCCTCTCTAGTGGTCAACTTTTTGCCCATGTGCATGCCAAGTTCCTCCACAAGTAACACCCCCTAAGGCTAATCTAGAGGGGAGCAATGTTGTGAATGCTGCCATTCACCATGTTTCAATTTCTCCTTTGTTGGGTTATTTCAAGGACAAATCTCTCTCTTTTACTTTTGCCCTTCAGTATGAGTCTGGCTCCAAATTGGGAAATTCAATTGTTTGGCTTCCTGATTCTGCGCAACTCACTTGCCCCACTCATGCTTGTGGCAAGTGATCCTACCGTCCATGTACTTTTTTTGGTAAAGCTACACAGCATGTATTCCCAATCTTTATACCCAATAAATTTTAATTTCTATTCACATTTTTGTCTTTGTGTCTCCACGTACTTTGGCGCCTCTCTAGCCACGTCTAGCAGATATTATTAAATCAGGGCCGCAAGTTAATTGCATAGCCTTCCCTGCCATTCTAACCAAGACTTAGTACAAATCCAATCCTAAGGTTAGTATTTCCCGTTGTGACTCTGTGCTGCGCCTCAGATCACAACAATAAAGAACCTCCCACCAACCTTCCTTGTACCTCATCTTGATCTTCTAGTTCAAGTGGAGACCACCACCACTCTAGGGCTTTGTCTGGGAATCCCACGCCCCCTCCCTGGAGACGCTAGACCCTCAACCAAACTAGCTCTTGTGTCCTGTTTCTCTCTTTTATAGAGCCCCTACCTGTCTCCACTGCTCCCCCATCCTACCAATCAATCCCTAGTGCCTCTCCCCTACCTATGCATCACATCATCTACCCTGGTCCCTCTGAAAACCCCATCATATCAGATATGGAACATGTCTGCTAGTTCCTGAGCAAGAACAATAATGTTATTACTTCCACAGCCATAGACAATACCATAATAATTAAGGCCTACTTGATCCAATTTGATCATCCCATGGTAACTGCTCTAGTGAATTGGTTGGAGTAACAAAACATTAGTAGTGAGCAGACTATTACAGCCTTGAATTGTCTAAGGGATTACACTAAGGCAGCAGTAAACCCCCTCCAGGACCAACTTCATCAGATACAACATGAGCATGAGGTTCTTGGAGCCCTGCATTCAGACACAGTAACCATTGCAAAAAAGATAACTGAGGATCAATCCTCCCTCCAGCAGCGGGTAATCTAACCTTTGGTGGAAGAAGTGGCCACCCTCAAGGGCCACTCAGCTCAGCATGACATGGATATTGGGAACTTCATACCTAGCTAGCAGACATCAGAGAAGCCTGTGACTGATGGGCTGGAAATGCTGTGTCTAGAGTCAACCAGACCCAAGACAATGTAGAGGCCCTGAAAAATGACCTTGACCTTCTTCATAATGATATTATGCAGACACAAGAAGACTTAGATGTTATAGGAACCAATAGTGACACAACCTACTCTAAGCTAGAAGTGCTCCAGTCAGACCAGGTTTAGTTCAAGGCACAGATAGAAGCCAGTCAGAGCAAACACTTGGGTCTCATTTAGCAACTTACAACCCAGTTCAAGCACATCCAACAGGAGTTGACCACTCTAACTCAGAAGCAGGAAGCCCAAGCCTCTACTTACAATAAAAAACTCACTACTCTGTGAGAGAAGAACGCCAGCCTCCAGTTGCTGATATCAAACCTGAACAATCAATTTGACTCAATGAATTTAGGAGGATCAGGTGGCAAAGAACCCATTCCCACCTCTGCCTCTGCCGCTGCATCCAAAGAATTAATGTGCTCTGTCCTTGAGTTATTAGAAACCACTACAGCTTTGTCCAGCACCCATCTGGATGGAGAAACTTATCAAAGTTTTCCCAGGACACACAAGGAGTTCCTGCCCCCATATCAACTCCTTTCCCACCTATCCCAGAGATCTTGACCCCAGGACTATCCTCAGTACCAACCACTGCAACCCAACTGCCTGGAGAGCACCTTTTCAATACGCCACCACAGGCCCAAACTAATGAACCAAGGGTAGACCCTGTAACTGCATGCTGGGAGACGCCTCCCAACCTGGGACACCCATACTCTCAACAGTACTCATGGTGGCTCCCTCCTTACAGGTACCCAGGCCCCAATCCTCACTCTTAAACAAGTTCCAATCCCCAGTCTTACCCTCAGGAGGGGTTGTTCTTCCAGCCTAACTATCACCATGGGGTTCATACACCTCCTGGATCTTTGCACCCCCCTTGTGGCTATCCCAGAGCTTTATCTGGAGGCCCCTGGTCCACCAGGACCACCACCAGGACCTCCAGGACTGCCTTATGGGCCCCAGGACCAGCCCCTTTTGATCCTGGTCTACCTTTGTGGGACTCTTGTGAGAGCTCTGGCCCTAGCCTCAAGCTGAACACAAAGTTCAAACCAGGAGGCTCCATTAATATTCACGTTTTTTTCAAAGGGTTCAAGCTCATGACCAGGGACAGCCCAGAGCCAGTTGCCCGTGCCAAACTGCTGAATAGCCTGGATGAAACTGCCTTTTTGACAGTGGTTGCCTCTCTTAGTGGAGGGGAGGGGTCTTACAAGGAAATTAAAAACACCTTGAAGATACCTACGGGTCCCCTGAACAGCTAGAGGACAAAAAAGCCAACTTCTTGACTATCTCCTTGAAAAAAGATGAGTCACTTCCGTAATTTGGCAGAAGGTTCAGGGTTGAGGCACAGATTTTAATGTCTATTAACTTCTTGACTCCCAGGGAAGCAGTGACAGCCCTTCTTCATGTGATCTGCCCCTTCCCACACTTGTCTGTCTTCCATCCAAAGCTATTGTCACCTACTTCAACTCAAGCAGTACTTTGCATAGCTGCCTCCCTCCAACAACATACTCTATGCCAGGATCTATGCCCTATGTATCCTTCCTGCTGTGTAATGAACGTGGTAGAGGAATACAAAAAGGACAATGATGGAGTCCTCTATGCGGAAATACAACCCATGGAAGAACAAGAATGCTTTAAGTGTGGTTGGAAAGGGCACTTTGAAAGGAAGTGTCCACACCGCCAACTAGACATAAAAGAAGAGCCTGCTGACACAAAACCAGTGTACACGCCTTGCCCAACATATCACAAGAGGATAGCGCCTGGGAAGGGCCAAAAAACTACTAAGCAGAGCACACAGGACCAGTGTGTCTCTGCCTAGTAAAAATGTCCCTCCTGATCTCCATAGCCCTGACTTGTTAATAATGGCTATGGCTGACCATACACGCACAAAAGCCTCTACCCAAAAGGAAGTACCCCCTCAAAAAATAACACCCTTGAATACTGACCATGCCCTGCCTTACATCATTCAGGATCAGAACCTCCAGAAAACCCACAATACTGTCAGAAACATAACTGAAGCTCTTTCAAAAACCACAATAACCACTCCATTGGGGGACATTGTCCACATCCCCCCAATCCTAAGAAAAGCAATTGGAGAATTGGAGAAAGGGCCCCCACTTGTCTGCCAATTAGAGGGAGGAAATAGCCTCTCAGTTGGATCAATCACATGGGTCCAAACCAAAGTATTTGGCATCCCAATTTGTGCTATCTTGGATAATGGCGCCCCCTCTCTAATCCTGTCTTCCCAATTTTCCTGTAGGCTCCATTTACTGCCAGACATTGATTGAAGAAGAACCTTTGGTACATCAGGCAATAATCCTGCCAGATCCAACGTTGTATACTTGTTGGTTCCCTTGAAGTTCAGGGATACTGTGGTCACCTTCCCGGCCATAGTCCTGGAAGCCAAGAGCTATGATGTATTGATTAGTTACTCTTTTATGGACCAGTTTGGGACCGCCATAAACCACAAGACCAGCATGCTTACCTCTTGGGCTAGGAATTCCCACTCATGACACCTGACAGCCAACCTAGAGTCCCTCCTGAAGGCATGAACCCTAGAGGGTGCATCTTACTTGCCTGCCCCTCTGGTATGATTTGGATCCCCTATGAAACCATGTTGACCAGGATAAGCAAACTAACAACAACAGTTAGCTACAATAATCATATCCTGATTTGGTTGAAGGACAGTGTAAGTATCCCCCAAATCCCAAGTCATTATAGGAACAGATATCAAGCTTTTCATACCAAAGGGGTTGCACAGTGAATTATCAGTACTAGGTTTCCATGTCCTGGGCTGCCCACAGTTGCAACTCACCTCATCTCAGGAGAAACAACTGACAAACTCACTATCCTGGTAGCCAATCCTCACTTCTCAACCCTTAAAATAGGCTGCAACTCTGGGGTAGCCTTTTTAACAATTTTCTCCAATAAATCTATTTCCTCTGCCTATACTATTGGATTTATATATGCTCTAGGATTACCAAACCCTAGTCACATCCTAATAGCACCTATTCTACAAGACAAACAAATTGGGGATATAGGCCTGCAACAGAAGGAAAAGTTCCTAGAACTCATTAAGAAGTACAAACATCTTTTTGCCAACTCAAATGCCAAGCTGGGCTGCACTAATAACTGCTCCATAAAGTCAACACAGGGGAGTTGCAGCCCCTATTCTAAACTGTGTACCATTTCTATCTTGTGGCTAATCAGATAATCCAGCAATAAGTGGATAAAGTATTGGAAGGAGGGCTTTTGGTACCATCCAATAGTCCCTGGGCCAGACCTTTGCTCCTTATAAAGAAGAAAGATGGAACCAATCAGGTGTTAATCAACTACAGGAAGTTTAACACCATATCCAAGAAAGATAAGTACCCCTACTCAGGTAGATGACACCCTGGACAAGCATGGAGGTACACAGTTCTTCTTGGCCATGGATCTTGTTGCAGGCTACTGGCAGATACCTATGGAAGTTGAAGACCAGGGAAAATGTACCATTGTGACTGCTGATGGTCTTTATCAACCAACCCAGATGTCACAAGGACTAGCCAACACCCCAGCCACTTTTCAAAGGCTAATGTACACCACCTTTTACAACCTAAAGTCAATCTGTGTCCTCATATATTTAGACAACATCAATGTGTACTCAAAAAGCTTTAAAGATCATCTTAGAGACTTAGAACAGGTCTTTATCAGGCTAGACACAATAGGGATGAAAATCAAGCGAAATAAGTATCAATTATTTAAGAAAAACCTTGAGTTCTTAGGTCATGTCATCAACAAGAAAGGCATTGCTCCTATCTAGGCCAAGGTAACAGCTATTTCTAAACCTGCTGCCCACACAACTTTCAAGGACCTGCAACATTTTCTTGATATGGTTGGCTACTATTTCTGCTTCATAAAGGCATTTTTCAACCTGGCCCAACCCCTCTTCTGCCTTCTAAAAATGATGTAGAATTTGTATGGGGCTGCAATTGCCAAATTGGTTTTAAGGCGCTCAAGCAAGCCTTAGTAGAATCTTCAGTTCTGGTGTATAAAAACTTCTCCAAAGAGGTCTTTTTGTATACAGATGCCAGTTTAGTAGTGGTAGGAGTGGTCCTCACAAAATTGGATGATGAAGGTCACAATCACCCTGTTGAACATTTCTCCAGAACCCTGAATGTCTACAAACAAAACTACTCAGTAACCAAAAAAGAATGTCTAGAAGTCCTATATGTGTCAGGGATTAACTTGAGAGGGAACAAGTTCCCAATCTGATGAGCCAAGGCCCCTAAGTTAAGGCCTGCTATAACTGAACCAATAGAAACTGTAATCATTGCCAGGTGACCAAAGTGCCCAAGGAAGACAAACCAACCCATCATTGAACTAAATATACCCAGCAATTAATATCCAACTAGATAGGACAACAGGTAGAATGAGGCATTTGGTCTCACCAAGGAAGTTTCAGAGGGGGAGGTAGAGTTGTGGACCGGCCTTACTGGAACTTCCTTCCCCAATGTCCTGAGGGGTATTTGAACCAGAAATTTGCAAGGGACTCCTTCTGGTGAGAATCATCAGAAGAAGAATTTTGCAGCCTGTGGTGGGAGTTGATTTTCAAAGCCCATTACCACAGAAAGCAAAAGAACTAGAAACCAGAACAGGAATGGGCTTTCTTTCATGGTTTCAAAAAAGGGGTGCAGAAGATAAGTATGGACAAACTTTGAAACAGGAAAACTATCTTTATTGTTGGAACAAGTAAGAAGGAAAGAAATAGCTCACTTAAATACTCAAAAATAGGTTGAAGCAATTTAAGAGGGTCCTAGGATATGAAGTGATTTACCAATGATTTTCATGGAAATAATGGTTAAAAGTAATACCTGTTTTAGCTGAGCCTCAAGTTGTCTCTTAAGAATAATATATGTTATTAGGAACTTATTGAGGAGGCACCAGAAACCAGCAACAAGGTTGTAAATAATTAAGCAGTTTATCAGCTTAATCACATAGTAGATCAAGTACAGAGCCTCAGTTTCATATAGAAGGAGTGGATCCAAGAGCAGCAAGAAGAAAGCAACAAACTGTGTTTTGAGCAGTAAGTGACGTGTATTAATGGAATATTAACACCAGCAGAAGTAACGCATAAGTCAAAAGCAGATGGTAATTGAATCAAATAAATATATAAAGATAATTTACATTGAATTTGAGAGCTTAAACTAACAGTTGGCATCAAATTAGGGTTCTGAGTTTGCTCCCTGTCCTTGGAAGTGTTTAAAAAAATTCTTGAGAGTCAAATAATTTTTTGGTGTCTAAGAGTCCCAAAACTGCTAATATTGAATTATCCCTATCAAAGGAAGTATTGCTGTAGTCAGGGAAGAATTCCCTGACAATATGGTATTGAAGAGTGTTGTCCCTACCTATATGGGTACCACTTCAAAGTTGTGACTGATCACTCCTCCCCAAAGTGGCTAGCTAATCTAAAGGATCCCAAAGGGAGGTTAGCTTGTTGGGCAGTGAGACTGCAGGCATACAATTAAAAACTTATACACCGTCCTAAAGCCAAGCACACCAACGCCAATGGATTATCTAGACTTCCACTAGTAGCAGCCCTTGCCCCAGAAGGAGACACCCTGTTTGACCTCATTCCTTTTCCCTCCAAGTGGGATAGTATCTCACCTGAGGCCCAGAAAACTCTAGCCAAACTTGCTCATAACACTATAATTAGAGATGGCTGTTTATATAAGGAAGTCAAGGGACATCAGCTACCATACATTTGCCCCTCACAACAGCTGGCCATACTACAACAATTACATAACCTAGCCACCGGACATGCAGGCAAAAAACATATGATGGCAACACTCTCATCACACTGTTGTTGGGAAGGTATGTACACTGATGTATTATAATATTGTCAAAGTTGCATGACTTGCTCCAAGTATTGCCCCCTACCCAAGGCCACTAGTTATAGACTGCATCCCCCTACCCACGTGTTTCACACAGTTAGCATTGATGTGGTAGGACCAGTAGGCCCAAATAAGACTAGTTGTGGGAATAGATACATTATTGTAGCCATTGACCATTTTAGCAAATGGGTTGAGACCAAAGCTATTCCTGCCCCTACAGCCAAGCACACCACCTGTTTTTTTCTGTCACATATCATTGCCAATTATGGCTTCCCACACACCATCTTGAAAGATAATGGAACTAATTTCACCAGCAAGCTTCTAGTTAAATTAAACAAGGCTATGGAAATCAAGGGCTAAAAGTCCACTCTGTATCATCCAGAAACAAATGGCTCTGTTGAACAAGTTGACGGCACCCTCAAGACTATCCTCAAAAAGCTCATGCTAGATTTGGGCTCATCTTGGGATACTTTAGTCCCCCTGGCGCTCATGGCTTACCAAGTAACTAATAATACTGCTACTGGACACTCCCCCTTCCAGATGGTTTATGGACAACAACCTTCCCTACCTGGGCACCTAGCAACCTATCAATTGGATACAGATAAATTGCACAATGATCATCTGAGAGCTCTCACCAAAGGGTTACTAACTCTGCACCACAAAGCATATAACGCTATGGGAACAAATTGGCGTGCTGTGTTTACTTGCAACATAAAGCATTGTCCCAAGCTAGCCTCTTTTGAGATTGGCTAACACATACTTGTCTCCAGGGCTTGGAATTCCAGACGTCCCCACAAGCTCATCCCAATATTTTCAGGTCTATTTGTAGTAATTGAGAAAAGTAGCTTCAATGCATATACAGTTCAACATATTGCCTCTGGTTGAACTTATCAGAGAGTACATGCCAAGTTCATGAAAGCAGCCCCTGCAGTTGTCAAGGAACCTCCTCATCCCTTGCCAACCTCTGCCTACATGAGCACCCCTCAGTAAGGCCATGCAGCTTTACAAAACCTCTGCCGGCCTCTCTATTCTCTCTTCTATATAGAGCAGTAGAGGAAAAATTACGTAGGAATATAGAAAGTTGATGAAGCAAGGTATCCTACTACCCCTTCATAGGATCAGGCTAAAGAAACCGACCGTTGGTATAACCTGAATAAATAAAAAAAGGGTTTATCCCAGAAATAATTAAACTTAAAAATTATGGTAGAAACACAAGGGTTTATTCCTGGAGTTGATGAGGAGTCATGAACTCCATATAATGATTAGTGACCTTGGAGGCCACAAAGGAAGAAAACATATGATTTTCATCATATGCAGCTACACAATCACTGATGGGAGCCTGAAGCATCCAGTTGTACATGTAACGTTTCTCAGGAGGATAATGGCTGATGTAGATGGCAACCAGGATGGGTGCGTCCTGAATTAGGTACTTGTACAACTTGAATCCCTTGGAAGGATGACCTGTGGGCAATTGAGCCTACATGTTTTCAATAGCAGTGGCAACCTTCTTGCAGGATAGATTGGCTTGGTTGGCCATATTGAAGGAGAGACCCAGAGTGATGAGGGCTTGCGCCTGCTTTTTACAGAAGTAACAACTTCAAGGCCCAGGGCAGGAATTGAACCCGCTTCTAGCCTCCAGGCGGGGCTAGTGGGCGGGGGAGATTTTCCTGCACCTGGATTTTTGCTTTTCAAAGCAAATCCAGGTGCAGGAACCACTCCTGCCCTGGTGGTAGCTGAGGGGCCTGCTTTGGGCCCCAAAAGCTATGCCCAGGCCTTGGTGGGTTTGGCTGGGCCTGGGCAGGCTATTCTTAGCTGCCAAGTAAACCCAGATCAAGCCCACCCTCCATTAAGTAATTTGGGATCCCCAAATGGGGACCCCTTTTTTAATCAAGTTCTTTGGGCTCAAGAGAGCCTGTCAAGCCAGTCCAAAAATGGTGATCAAATTGGGAAAACCCCCCAAAACCCCACAAGCCAAACCTTCCAGAACCAATGGCCAGCCAAGCCAAGATGGACCATCAAAAAGCCAAATAAATTTTCCTGAAAACCCCAAAAATAACCATGAAGCAGCCATTCAAACAGCAGATCCTGAGATGCCAAGCCTTGCCACACAGATAGCATCAGAAGAATGCCCAGAGGCACCTGCATGTGTGTAAGTATATAAATCACAAGCACTTGAAAAAGTTCTGTATTGTCATCCTTACCAAATAAAGTTGTTATGAACCTTTGGTTCACCAATCTGTTTCCATACCTATTTTTGATACTGTTCCATCTGCATACACCCAAGCATCAGTAACCATCAACTGGGATAGATAGTCAGACTCCTGTTGATAAAACCAAAGCCTTTGACTACTACTGTCCATCCAATGCTCTGTTTGGCTCTGTGCATTTCACTGAGTATCCTGCCAATCCTGACCACAAACCCTGGACATTGGAAGACTTGCAGTGGTACACCCGCCCAAATGCTCCCAAGGAACCCTACCAAATTATCTGTGATGGCAAAACAATCATCATCTACATTTTGATCTTCAAAAGGATGTACAACAATCCTGCTGCCTACTTGATCCCCATGGAACCTCTCCCAACACCCAAACCAACCATTTCAACCCCCCCCACTTCTGATGCCACTGGCCAGAGTAGTCAATTCCTGGGAGTGCTTTACCTGGCACTCACAGGATTGATTGACTCTGCCTTTCCACTGGCTGGACCTTGGGCTGTGGCTGGGAAGGCCCTTTTCTACCTAGTAAAGTTAGGTCCCATCATCTGGTGGGCCATACCAGTACTGCTTCAACTCTTCCCTCACCTGCTGGAGCTCCACAGTACTCCTGGTATCCTGACACTTCTGGTGGTACAAGTTAGTATCCAGCTCACCAACCTGGTTGGCAAACAGGCGGTATCAACGGCTCTGTGACACCCTGTCAAACCTATGATAGGAGAAAACAGGACAGATGTCTTGCTCCACTCCCCAAGTCTACACCACTAAGATCAGAGTGTTCCTTGCAAAGTTAACGCCTGCCATCTTGCAAGGACAAGTTGCAATCAAACATCTGAATTTGGATAGTGTAAACGGCAGGGCATGATGGGTGTCAATGGCCATGGCGTTCTCCACCAAGTGACCTGCCCAGGTGGTAACTGGCCTGGCTACTGTGACAGCAATTGCAGGATAGTATGAAGTTGCTTCTAAGTGATGGGGAATTACCACCCAAATCCACATAGAATGGATTATTAACCACCAACTGACTTCAAATATCTTTTTGTAAAATTTTCAATTGTAATACCAGGATTAAGCAGAACAATTAATCCTAACCAAAGTAGCCCAAGATAAATGGCCTGAGACAATATCAACAAATCTTCAGAATAAAATTCTGGACATTGGGAGGCAACACAATTTTCAGTTTCAAGAATGAGGGAGGAGCTTCAAAATTAGTTGGCATGAAATTGACATTGGGAGGCACTGACAACAAAGTTCCAGTTGCAGGGCCCCATCTTCCAGAAATGATTCAGTTCAGAATCAGATTGTATGGGATATAACGCAATAACCCAATCACAGGATGCATTTTTAAAATCAAAAATTAGAAATTGGGATAAATGATTTTTATTAAGTAAAATTTTGGGAGGACTCAACTCTTAGAGTTGAAACAGTGAAAATTATTCAATATATATCATAAAAATCAACTAAGCAATACCACCTGAGTCTTGACCTCCTATTCCTTCCACATTTTCAAGTAAGTATCTGGTTCAAGTTGCAAAGAACTCTTGTGTGACTAGTTTCTGATGACCATGCTTATTAATAAGCTCATATTGGGTGACCCTCAAATTACGCCAATTTATCAATGTCAATTTGCAAGGGGGAACCAGTTTCAGCTGACAGACTGGAGCAGCCATAACCCATTTCTGATTGACTGTTTGATTTAAATCCGTTAACTTGGTCAATTTTGATAAAGGTTTTCTGGATTTTCAAGCCTTCTTGCTTGGGTGGATAATACCCAGCATGATGGAACTTACCGTAACAGCTACCTGGCACCCCAGTCCAAGCTGTGCAATGTCAATGAGGTTTGAAGAAGAAGGAAGCCAACTCACAGAAGGCACACACAAATACACATTAACTGAGGAATTTCCGAACCAGGCCAAGTCTTTGTTTTGGACTAACTCAAGAATTTGAGCCATTGGCTCAACCTGAAGAGCATCACTGACTTCCCAATAATTGTTCTCAGACTGTGTCATCTAAACATACCGCGTTGATGGCCATCTGGCTGTAGGGACCAAGGACTCACTTAAAGCAGTTGGGTGCATGGTGAGTAATGATCACGTTGTCCAGCCCCATGTCAGCAAAGTTCTCCTCTATTGCTGCATGGGGAACTAGGGTATCCTCAGTGGGTTTCTCTGCACCTAAACAATTAGCTGCCTCTTGAGCAGTATGTTGTTGCCTGTTGACAAGAGCCTCAGATGCTGCCTGCACAGCAGCAGTGTTGCAAGCAGCCTGGGCTATTACCTCCTGTAAGGTATGCTCATTATTAGTGGGGAGGACTGTCTCTGCCCCTCAGGCCAGGTCACAAAGACATTGACACTGGGTGGCTGGGGAAGCAGGGCAACTTGGCGAGCTGTGATTTTTGAGATAAGATTGGGCATTGGGGTCTTCACTGTAATTGGGCTCTTAGGCACCTGAGGACTTTGATGCTTCAGGCTGCAGGGTCTTAAACCCCTCAACCTCTTTGTCTAACTGCAGGTATTGAGGCCCCTCAGCAGCATGAACCCAACTGGGCGCAATGGCAAAGGCCACCAAATTCAACAGGGCTCTAACAATCTTGTGGTCCTCCTTGGGGAGATCCTCTAAGAGATATTCTTCCCGCTCTACTGAGGAGCCCACCCCCTGTTCCTGGGCCTCAAGCTTGGCTTGACAAAGAGCAGTTAGTGTGGCCTGCAGGGAGGCGGAAAATTCATGGACACAGCAGGCAGCAGAAGATAATGACATTTTTAACTATGTGAAATCATTCAGGATGCCTCTATTTATACTTAATTTTAACCAATTAATTTATCTTGATGATTATTGGGTGATTCATCATGACTCACTCCTCAAAGTTTATCCCCAATTATCATTAGGCCACTTGACGTTAATTGGCTGCTTTAATCTGGTTCCAGATGTACATACACTTGATATTATTGAGGGTTTCAAATTTTCTTTTTTGGATGAAGCCACATACTGATCCAGGGGTATGTGGTGCAGGGTGCCACTCCTCAATATTACCTTTTTGAGACTTATTCTTTATTTGGAAAGTATAAGGGGAACTGCTGCTCTTTTTATGTTTTGCATCAGAGATTAACCCTCCAAATACTATAGGAGTATTTCCAATTAGAGACTAATTGATGCACCTGTGGCTAGCTGCAGATGCGTCAGAGAGTGACCCATCAACGTATATGTGGCTAGCCGCAGATGCATCAATGATTGACCCATTGCTCACGCCCACTATGTAGTTTGGTATAGTAACTATCTGCCCCTCTTTTCCCAAGCATTGACACTCTAGGAGAGCATGCTGAAACCCTGTTTTACACCCAATTCCCTAGAGACTGCCCTACTTTTTTTGCAACCACCTGACCCAAGATCACATGTTCAGATGTTCACATCCCACCCAATCTAAGCCCTTTTCACTCTGAATATTCTCCAAAGTGTTTTGGCCCTTCAAGAATAGCTTAGTGCCTGTCAGTATAGACCTCAGTCAGGATGACTCACCCTTGCTTTTCCTTTCTCCCCCTTTAACTATAAAAGACTCTCAGAAGACCCCAATAAAATCATCATTTACCAAAAAGACATAAAAAACAGCTTAACATTCTTAGATTACTTGCAGAGCCCAGATATAGAGGTTATGTTGAGTAAGGAGATATTAGTTGTGTTGTGTTCCCCCAGTTGCTGCTCAGCTACTCCAAACCTACCTTTAGAATCCTTTAGCACCACAAATGTGCCATAATCATGGAACTACAATGACAATTTATAATAGGATATAAATATGACATTGTCCCAAATAGATGAAAGGCAGCAGGTGAGGGTGGCACTAATTGCACAGTCATAGGGCAAATTAGATCCATCATAAGACTCATTGGACAGCCAATTGGTCATAATTAGAATATCAAGTAGAAGCCCATGCATCCAGAGCTGCACTGTGTGGCTGGCAATGAATATGCCCTGGAGTCCAAGTAGGCTTGGACATCAGTCAATTGGAGGTATGGGTCCCATTGCAGAAGGTCAAGCATGAAGGGATAGACCTCCTTGATTTGAGAGTTGACCTGCTTCTTTAGCTTCCTGACCAGCTTTGCACCACCTCTCTTCAAGAGGGCTTGGAACTCTTGCTTAATCACTGCCTCAGTAAATTGAAGCCAAGTGGCTATTTTTGGAAAAACTAACGCCATTCTGATTGAGGCTCACAATATCCTCTATCACCTCATCAGGTATGATTCAACATTTTCAGAAGGCTTCAGGAATAAGGGTACCTGGATTAGGCAGGTCAAGGTTTTATTGGCTGGAATTTTCAAGCACTGTTTGGATTGGGTTAGAGGGGGCTACAATTGTCCAGTCTCTAAAATGTGGCACAGGAGCAAGTTAGGCCTGATCTTGGGGAGCACTATATTGACTATCAGAACAGCCATCTGTGGATGGGCCTGGTGACACATACAACTCAGTCTCCTCACAACTTGCATTGAATTGGGTGTACATAGGAAACACAGTGGTTACACTCTCTTGATCATCAGCCTGAGCTTGGAGTAGCTCCTGGTACTGCTCCTTGATGACCTCAAAGGCAACTTCACTCAAAAAACTCATACTAACAAACAGCAATAAAAATTCTATTAAAACAGAAAAGCAAAGTATTTATAGAGAATTAATTTTATTTAAATGAGTGCTCCTTTTTGAGACATTCTCTCAGAAATAAATGTCCAAATTTAGATTACATACATTGAATATAATTGTCACGGCCCATACTAGAGTCCGGCTGGACTCCCACAGGGGAGGCAGGCCCGGCCTGAAAGGCCATGTACACAATAGGCGCTATGCAGACCAGGTAGTTCAGAGCAGTGACTAGGGGGCGCCAACTCCCAGTATGGGGCACAACTTGGTTGGCTAGCCCCAATACTGTTATTTAGACAAAACCCAGTTTGCTGAAGTCTTGGGCAGGAGGCGCGTCAGGGAGAGGAGGAGCAGTTGGTATATCCTTCATTACTGGTGGTAGATCCAGGTGATGGGGATGGAAGTACTCCAGGTCAAGGGTGCGGGACAGTTTGGCAAGGACAACAGGAGTATGGCCAGGAGGATATGGGTATGCAAGCTTGTATTGAGTAGTGGATTAACAAATAGATGCAAAGAGAATAATTAAATTTGTGCAAAAATAGACTATTCCTGCAATAAGATAATAATTTCTAGGCATAAACTTGCTTTATTAAGATGTCAACAGTGAGGAGGGCTTCTCCCCCTCACTACTTATACTTACTGATGATTCTATGGCCTTTTGTGCCACCAGAGAACTGATGGCATCATTTAGAAGTGGATTTGAGATTTTACCTGGAATTTGTGTATTTGGCTAAGAGGGTGAGCTCTCATTGGCTGCTATAACATGAACCTTTGAATTTTGCAGCATGGCAAGTTGCAACAGTTATTTTTAGCTCAAGCAATTAATCAATTGCCTGATTGCGCATCAAACAGTTGTGCTCCCAATGTGTCATTTCCTGATAGATAGGTGGCCCAGATTTGTTAACAGGCTTGAAGCCAGGGATTCAAGAATTGTGTGCCTCTCAAATCCTAGGCCATTTTTTAGTTGAAAGGGGGGATTTTGCCCTGGAAAGTGCTTTATGGGGGCTTCCAAGCTGCATGTTTAATCACCTCTAAAGAGGCCAGCTGACTGTCCAGGGCACTCTTGGCCCTGACAATAATGTTTTAGTTCCTTGAATAGATGTTGGTGGATTCACTCCTTGAATCCACTATTTCCAATTTGATTCCCAAAAATAATCAATTTTTTCAAAAAAGATGAGTTGTTTTGTGTTTGAGTTTTTCACTTTTGTGACTGAACCTCATAGGCTCTATGTTTGTATCATATTTGCCACACACTTTTAATCAAATGTGATGTAAAATGCTTCAAAAAGTGACTGGATTGTGAGTGTTATGAATTTGAGTTCCATGTGTTTGCTATCTCATTTTTGGAATTCAGTATTTCTTTTTGTTTTTGTTTTGTGATTGACTAATCTTTGTTTTCTGGCCCTAGATAAATGGAAGCTTTATTGAGTAAATTAACATTCAACTGGTTCCAGTTGAAATTTGTTTGCAACTGAGTTCATGCGTTCTAAACTGAATAATATACTTTTATCTCAACAGGTTTTAAAATTACTTTATTGTCAAAACCACAGGCTTGATCCACCAGCAAGGTTCCAACCAAGCAGATTTATGACCCGCAATCCAATTATCCGGTCACTCAAAGCCAGACTAGGTTGTCAACTCAAATTACCAAATCCAACAACATGAACAGATGATGATCCTTTGTGGTGGATACCTTGTTTTGGCACTTGACTCATTATCAAGATCAAGCCACCCCCTTCACCATCCAGCCATGTGATCACCAATCATGTTCCTGTTATCCTTGATTCACATTGACTATATAATCCATATCTCTCAATAAAGATTATTATTCATCTTCTAAATATTTTTCCCCATGTAACTCTGCTAAAACAGCATAGTTACAACATTATATAAATTGTATAGTAATATATTTATATAATGAAATAATCATATACTTTTTGAAATTCACATTTTTACTTTTTTATTAGGATTATATATTTTTTGACATGAGTGATATAAATATAAATTTGATACTCCAGTATCAAGTGTTTGGGATTGCCAACATGGATCATAATAAACTAATGTAATTTAAAATAAAAAAATCAGGATCCTTTATCAATTGTGCTGTTCTATGTGATTGCAGGCTTGGAAGCTTCAAAATATAAAATGATAGTTTATAAATCCAAAATAGTAAATCATAGAATATAAAAAATAGTTGGAATTGTTAAGCCTTTAGTTGATTGGATACTTGGAGAGGCACACAGGGAGAAACAAATCAGTGTAGCCATAGAATTTGGCCACTGTCTTGGATGGAAGGCTGTGGATCCCAGCCTGCAGCACATCAAAGAGGTCCTCAGCCCAATTTGGCGTCCTCTGCTTGAAAACTTGCTTGAGCCACCCAAAGAACTTCTCAATAGGGTTTAGGAATGGGGAATAGGAAGAGAGGAATAGGAGGCGCAAATGTGAGGTGGCCAATTATTGGGGACCAACTGTAATGCTTGTATCAATTTTTTGGAAATTTCTCAAGAATATCTGCCACCTTATGGAGTTCAACATTATCCACAAAATAACATTGGTGAAGCCCAGGCTAGTTGTAAAGGATCCAAGCTTGGGCAGCTGGCCCGTCATTTTCTGGGATTATGTGGGCTGTGTTTTTGCAGAAAAAGCCCATACCAAGAGAGAAGTTAGCTTAAATAGGTAGGAGAAGAACTTTCCCACCCAGGACCACAAGCCATCAGCCGGAATCATAGTATCAATCACCCCTGTGTAAGTGATATACACAATCCCAAACAGCTTGCTATTTTGGTTGGTTGGGAGATTGGGTGAGGAGGCAGGCATTGGCTTGGGGGTCACAGGTGGTTCCATATTTAGTTTGTAGGCAGGCAGGTAGTTGAACTTGCCTCTAAACAACTTGGGTGCTGATATAATCCAGGGGCCTTGACAGTTGTATCTAACTGTGGATTGTATATGGGCCAAGGGATCTAGTTCAAGGATGTTTCAGGGTGTAATCCTTATGCTCAGGGTTTAGAGGGTACTCTGTGAAGTGAACGGTGTCACGGCTCATACCAAAGTCCAGCTGGACTCCCGCAGGGGGAGGCAGGCCTGGCCTGGAAGGCCATGTACACAATAGGCACAATCCTGACCAGTTAGTTGACTGCAGTAGCTAGGGGACGCCAACTCCCAGTATGGGGCACGGCCTGGTTGGCCAGCCCCATTACTGTGATGTAGACAAACCCAAACTTACTGAAGTCCTGGGCAGGAGGCACATTAGGTAGGGGGAGCAGCAGGAATCTCCTTCATAGCAGGATGGAGATCCAGATAATAGGGGTAAAAATACTCCAAGTCAAGAGTGCAGGGTGTATTGACTGAGGTAGCAGGAGTATAACCAGGAGGGTATGAATAGGCATGTTTATATTGAGTTGTGGATTCCCAAATAGATGCATAGAGAATAATTAAATTTGAGCATAAAAAAGATAATTCCTGCTAGAAGATGATTATTTCTTGGCATAAACTCGCTTTATTAAGATGTCAACAGTGAGGAGGGCTTCTCCTCCTCACTATTTATACTTAATGGTAATTTTGAGGCTTTTAGTACCACCAGAGAACTGATGGCATCAATTGCAGTTAAACTTACAATTTTCATTGGAATTTGCGTACTTGGACCAGGGGTTGGTTGCTCATTGATTGGTATAACATGAACCTTTCTTGAACTGCAGCATGCTGAGGTGTCACAGTTATTTATAGACCCTGCAAGTGATCAAGTGCCCAATCACACAATCAAACAATTGCGCTCCAAATGTACCATTTCCTGATAGTTGAGAGGCCCAAATTTGATAATAGAATTGAAGCCAGGGGTCCAAGGCCTGTGTTCCTCTCAAATCTTGGAACATTTTTTAGTTGATAGGGGGTTTTCTTGCTCTGGGAAATACTTGATAGGGATTCCCATGCTGTGGGGGTTTTGCCTCTAGGAAGGCCAGCTGATTGTCCAGGGCTTTCTGGGCCCTGATACTGAGAGACAATTTGAGAGGGTTTTGAGACTGTGGGTAGTTTTGCCTCTAAGAAGGCCAGCTGGTTGTCTAGGGCTTTTTGGGCCCTGACATCATCCCCTACCATAGTCAAGCTTGCAGAGCACAACTCTTTATTCCAAGATTCCTATTCTTTCAACATAGTAGCAGCATTCTCAAGGTTGGATTCTGTTTCTCAAATATTCTCTTCATTGGGGTACCTTTTTCATTTGATCAGGAAGTGAGGTTTTTGGTATTGGAGTTTGTTCCTAGGATGGCTTTGACCTTGTGTTCTGTGAAGATTCTAATTTGATGGGAGGGGGGCTGTTCTCACTATCTGGTGCAGGAGAAAAAGTCATTTCTTTTTTGATAACAGGTAATAGTGAAATATATCATTAATCTACCATCTGGGGCAATTCTAATTGGTACGCTATGGAACCAATACACTGTAAGATCTTGTAAGGATCTGTTTTTCTGGGACTCAAGCTATTGCACGGGACAGTGGTTTCAATGTTCTTTGCGCTGAGGTACACAAGGTTTCCTACTTCAATTGGGGGACCAGGGCTTTGTTTCTTGTATACTTTTACTGCTCTTCTCAGGTTCTGGGTGCATTCTTCTTGGCACGCATGGATGTTGCTGACCCAATCATGCATATATGGGTTGTCTACTTCCTCTGTGGGAGGGGCATCCCATGTAGGGTTGAATCCATTGTTGGCTTTGAAGGGGGGTATACCAATGGAGCTGTGTTCTTGGTTGTTGCACGCAAATTGAGCCGTTGGCAGGTGTGATACCCTGTTGTTCTATTCTGAGTTTATGTATCATTGTAAGTACTGTTTGAGGACCTAGTTTATTCTCTCGGTCTGTCAATTGCTCTTAGGATGATATGCTGTAAACAACAATATTTTTATTCTCAAGTCCTTTAGGATTTGGGCCCAAAACTTGGAGGTGTATAGGGGGCCTCTGTCTGAGACCACTTCTTGTGGGAGTCTGTGGTTCATGAATACTTGGTTCCTGAATAGGGTGGCTTTTTCCTTTGCAGTTAATTTAGTTATTGTTATTATAAAGTGAGCCATTTTGATGAAATGGTCAACAATTACAAAAATTGCATTAAATCCTTTTGAAATTAGGCAGTTTCACAATTTAGTCCATGGATACGGACTTCCAAGGGCCTTCTGCAATCTGAAAGGGGTTATAGTAATCCTTCTGGCTTTCCTTGCTTAGGTTTGGTACATCCACATGTCTTGCAACCACTAAGGTATCCTTTGATTTCTGGCCATCATGGGCCACATGTAGGTTCTCTGGATTCCTTTGAGAGTTTTTGTACGCCCAGGGTGTCCTAAAATGGGATGGTTGTGGTATGCCTTTAGTATCTATAAGTGCATTGGGCCTTCTGATACATAGGTGCGTCCATGTAGCTGCAGGGTGTTTCCATGTAGGGATTAGCCATTTTGGTAGTATCAACTGTTGATATCTTTCTTTAAGTCTTCCATGATGGAGATGCAGTGCTGGTCTACGGTCTGAGCTAGTTGGATTTCTTCTCTTCTACTGGCTCACCCCAGGAATAGGAGCATTGGCTTAATCATGTTTGGGGACAGCAGGGATTCAGTGTTGAATTCTTCAATCTCTTTGGCGCTAGGAAAAAGATCGGCTTTTTGGCTTAGGGCATCCTGTACAATGTTGATCTTGCCAGGCTTGTAGCTGATTGATAAGTTGTAATCTGCTAGGAATAGGGCCCATCTAGCTTGTCACTGATTCAGTTGTCACGGTTTGAAGAATTATGTCAGATTCTTGTGATTGGTCATGGTTCTCACTGGGTGGTTGGCGTCACACAATTATCTTCTCCAATGTTTTAAGGATTGGATGATAGCAAACATCTCTTTATTGTAGATGGGGTAGTTCAACTCAGGCGGAGTAAACTTCCTTGAGTAGTAAGCTACAGGGTGCAGCTTACTATCACGCCCCTCCTGAAGCAACACCCCCCAATGCAAAGTCAAAGGCGTCTGTTACCACAATGAAGGGCTGATTGTAAACTGACATTGCCAAAATGGGAGCAGAAACAAAGGCGCTCTTTAGTAACTCAAAGGCGGATCTGGCGGCGTCATCCCACACAAAGGGGTGTTTTTCAGAGGTGAGGTGGGTCCAGGGCAAGCAGATGAAAAAAAATTTTGGACAAATTCCCGGCAGAAGTTTGCCAGGCCCAGGAAACTTCTGACCTCCTTGCAGTTCTTAGGTTCAGGCTATGACGTCACAGCCTCTATTTTATCAGGTGTCATTGCAAAAACCCCTTTTATTATGTTGTACCCCAGGAACTCTACTTTCCTATTGGAAGAACTCACATTTCTGGAGTTTAAAAAAGAGTCTGTGTTCCTTGAAGTGTTGTAGGACAGCTTGAAGGTGTTTGGCATGTTCCTTGGGGGTGCAACTGTAAATTATGATGTCATCCAAGTAGGCTACACAACACTGGTCCTTGAGTCCTCCCAAAACCATGTCCACCATAGTTTGAAAGGTGCTGGGCGCATTGCACAGCCCAAACGGCATAACCAGGTATTTGTAGAGACCTTGTCTAGTGTCATGGCCCATATCAGAGTCTGGATGGACTCCCACAGGGGAGGCAGGCCGGGCCTGGAAGACCAAGTACACAATAGATGCAATTCTGATCAGATAGTTGATTGCAGTAGCTAGGGAATATCAACTCCCAGTATGAGACATGACCTGATTGGCCAGCCCCTATACTGTGATGTAGAAAAACCCCAACTTACTGAAGTCCTGGGCAGGAGGCACAGTTGGCAGGGAGAAAGTAGGAGGAATCTCTAGCATGGAGGGCAAAATGATCACTCTTGTTGGCCAGGAGAGAGCAGATATGTGGGTGGCAAAGTGTAGTGGAGTAATGAATAAATGCAAACAGAATAGTTATATTGGTGCAAAAGTAGATAGCTCTTGCAAGAAAA
Organism: Entomophthora muscae; assembly: GCA_014839935.2. Taxonomy (NCBI): domain Eukaryota; kingdom Fungi; phylum Entomophthoromycota; class Entomophthoromycetes; order Entomophthorales; family Entomophthoraceae; genus Entomophthora; species Entomophthora muscae. The sequence continues at coordinate 28,629 of QTSX02005945.1, read as the reverse complement.
TAATGAATCCTGAGCATAAAATTGTTTAGTTAGAAGATGTCAACAGTGAGAGGAGTGTGACCGTACTACAGTCACATTGGGCTGTGGTTTCACAAAGAGGTTGAATTGTGATGAATTTCATAGGTTGAAATTCAAAACAATAGGATTGGCCTTGGAGAGATTTTACAGTGTAGTAATGGATTACCCAGGAATCAATTAGGCTGTACTAATTGAGGGCCATACTGAATAATATGAACAGTTCAGATTATGAGACTAGGTGTCTTAAACTGATTGATTAACTTGGAAGGTTAATTAATTGATACCCTGGAATATGATTGATGAGGATTTAATCATAGGGCCAAAATGGACTTGACTGTGTCAAGTGAAGACTTGTTGTCTTCAAACAAATTAATTAACTGGGAAGGCTAATTAATATATGCTTTGAATATAATTAATGAGGATTTAATTATATTGTTTAATTGCCTTGACTGTGTCAAGAAGTTTGGTTAAGGTTAGCCAAAAGTAAACCCCTGAATTGTGGTTTAAAAGCGCCGTTTTGGCAAATTAATTAGGTTAAAAGCGCCGCTGCGCCGCCTAATTGATTTGTAAAGCACTAAGGCGCCGCCCAGTGAATGTTCAGGCGCTGGGGCGCCGTGGTGCCGCCTGGGAAAGTTCCTGGGTGCTGTGGTGGCGCCTGGTTTGAGTTTCAAAGTGTTTTAATGGGTTTTTAATGCAAAAAACCATTAAATAAAAAACAGTTAAGTGTAGACAATGGTTTCTATGCATTCAGGATTGATAAGCTGGTTTCCAGTTAGAAAAAGGATAGATTGGATCAGGAATATGTATATTCCACAGGGTTTTGGCGCTGGAAGTCCATAATGCTTCAATCCAAAGCAATACATTTTCACAGAAAGAATCAGGTGATTCTGGAATGTATTAGGGCACATTCTTATAGGTTAAGAGTGTGAAGATCTTTTTGGTAAAGATCTGGATTGGATGACGCTGTTATGTCATAAACTATGTGATAGGAATCCAGGTGTGATTTCAAAACCAGAGGTGTTTTCAGCCAAATGTACCCCAATTGGTATATAATGGAAACATGATAATAATTAATAAAAGATGATACTTATGTGTGACAATGGTTGCTTTCCCCTCAATCTTTTTATGCTTTGTGTTTTTGGCTTTTAACTGAAATAAGACTACCATGGAATGAAAGAGATGTTCTGTAGCTAAGACTATAGGAAGCAAAAAACGTGGAAGTGATCACCAGATGGCAACAAGTTTAACACCAAGATTGCTTGTCTGTAATACAAGATCATCAAAGCTTACATAAAGGATTCCTTATCAAACTGTGAAAGAGTCGGACCAGGATAATGAAGAAGCAAGCATGAATTTCCTGGATCCGTCACAAGGGAACACCAGTGTTTCCAGCTATACCCTGCTGAGAAACTGCAATTGGACTTACTGGCAGCTCCTTATTGGTTTTCAATAGAATATTCTCAAGTTGGGTTCCATTGGTGACTCCTGATTTGTCAGTAAGATGTATCCTTTCATTATTCTTGCCCTGGGGAAGATGACAGAGGAATTTTGGGCCATTTGGCAACCCAAGTCCCCAATTCTGGGTTTCAGAGGGTGTGGGCCAATTAAAATATTTTCCACTCAGCTTTGGGACGGCTTTCAATTGTCCTCAGGCTTGGCATTGACCAGGGTTTGATTCTCCACTTGGAATTAAAGTTTCCTTTGGGTTGATCTGCGTGATTGACAATGCAATTGTTTGGTCACGTGATTGCTCATTGAAGGTGTTGAACCTATACAACATAGATTTTTGTCTGGCCCATTCTGGGCCCTGAAATCTAGTTGTGAAGTGATCTTCCATTTGTTACCAGACCTGCTCTGGATCTGGTTAAAGCCCTCCCTCAAATCAACCTTTGAGAAGACGTTGGCTCCTGAAAGTTGATCTGAGAGATCTTTGGCATTGGGTACAGGGTATCTGTTTTTTAATAGTGATGCTGTTTAGGTCCTGGTACTTGACGCAAGGATGTAGGTTGCTGCCCTTCTTTTTAAAAAATAGTAAAGGGGATGAACAATGAGATTTGGAGATGTGTATATACCTTCTTCAGCATCTTGTCCAAGTAATCTCTTAAGGCGGCTTTTTCCTTCATTTTACAACTGTAGAAAAGTCCATGCTTTGATTGGGTTTCTGGGAGGAGGTCAATAGTGTGGTTGAACTGGCTGTGTTTTGGCAAGGCAGTGGCTTCTTTTTTGGAGAAGACAGACTCCCAAGGCTTCAAACATTTTGGGATCTTGGTTTTACAGGATTCCATGGTGATGTTGTTTAGCTTGGGGTTCTTCTGAGGATTCAAGCAGGGAAACTCTAAGGTTTGGCTCTCATTAGTGACAGTCACCTGATAATTCTTATAGTCTAAGTTCAATTGGTGGTCAACCCACCAAGCAAACCCTATAACCACAGGTTTGGGAAGCTTCTCCATGAAGTAAAATCTGGTGGGCAGGAGTTTCCCACTTAACTTTAGGGAGACAGACTCTTTACATTTGTGGGACTGGTCTGTTGTCTTATTGCCCAAAGTTACCAGTTGGGAGTTTCCCTGGATTTTTACACCCAGTTTCTCAGCTAGACTATATTCCATGTATTTGAGGGTTGCTTTACTGTCTAGGAGGGCTACAGTGCTCACCTCATAGTCATGGTAACATAAAGTAGTGTAAATGATAGTATAAGACTGGTAAGCATTGTTTATTGCTGAGATAGTTGCTCCTTGGGTTCTATTGGAGTGGCTAGTGCAGTCCATGGATAAATGGCCACTCTGGTGGTAATAGAAGCATAGTCTACTTCTGAAGTGGTGCTGGTACTCTTCAGGGGTCATGTTCAAGCAGGGCCTACTTTTACCAGGGGTTTGATTGTTCCGGGGTTAGCCAGTGTGGTATCCTTGTGGTTGGCTGAAGTCCATGCCTCTGGAAATAGCCAGGACCTCGTCTTTGGGAAGGTCATATTGGTGGTGTCTCATTAGGCTGGCATGGTGTGGGTTCAGACTGTTTCTGAAATGCAAGTCTGATATATTGTCAGGAATCTTGGCTGTATCTGCCAGGCGTAGGAATTATTGTATGTAGGTCTCCAGGTTGTCTCTTCCCTTGGTCAGGCAGATCAGCCCCATGTAGGCTTTGGTCTTGGCCCCAACAGGGGTAGTTGCAGAGTTCATTCTCTCCAGGAATTGATCATAGGAAAGTATGAGATCTGGGTCTTCCTCCAGGCAGGTCAAGAAGGTTTCTATGGAATCATCCTTTAGTTGGGCTGCAACCATCATAACCTTCTGAGTGTTGTCTCTGAAGCTCTTGGGGTGGGCACAGAACAGGGCATTTATCATGATCATTCCTTTTCTGAAACCAGCCAATTCCATTTTTGGCAGGTCAGGAAAGTTTGTAGGGGTGGCAGCATTTTGGTTCAAAGTGGAGATTGTCACAGTCTGGACATGGGATGGCTTGGCAACAACCCCTTCTTGGCTTTTGTTTGTTTCTTGTTTCTTGGTCATATACTGTCTTAGGTAGTAAGCTGAGGTCAAAAATAAAAGCATATAAGATGCCCCTATAATCAAAGAAGAATGGGGGCCCAGGGTTACTATTTTGGTTATTGTTGACGTACTATCATGGCTCATACCAGAATCTGGCTGGACTCCCACAGGGGAGGCAGGCCAGTCCTGGAAGGCCATGTACACAATAGGCGCAATCCTGACCAGAAAGTTGACTGTAGTAGCTAAGGGACACCAACTCCCAGTATGGGGCATCACCTGGTTGGTCAGCCCCAATACTGTGATGTAGAAAAACCACAACTTCCTGAAGTCCTGAGTAGGAGGCGCGTTAGGCAGGGGGGAGCAGTAGGAATCTCCTTAATAGTAGGCAGGATGATATCTTTAGCACAACCAGGAGGGAGATCCAGATGATGGGGGTGGAAATACTCCAAGTCAAGAGTGCAGGGTGGATTGTCTGAGGTAGCAGGAGTATATCCAGAAGGGTATGGATAGGCAAGTTTATATTAAGTTGTGGATTCCCAAATAGATGCAAACAGAATAATTAAATTTGAGCAAATTTAGATAATTCATGTTAGAAGATAATGATTTCTGGGCATAAACTTGTTTTATTAAAATTTCAACAGTGAGGAGGGCTTCTCCTCCTCTCTACTTATACTTACTGGTAATTTTGAGGCCTTTTGTGCCACCAGGGAACTGATAGCATCTTTTTCAGTTAAACTTATAATTTTGGCTTGAGTTTGCATCCTTGGATCTGGAGGTAGATGCTCAATGGTTGGTATAACAGGAACCTTGCTTGGGTTGTAGCAAGCCAAGGTGTCACTGCTATTTATAGATCCTGCAAGCAATCAAACACCCAATTGCACAATCAAACAAGCACACTCACAATGTCTTGTTTCCTGATAGTTAAGATGGCCAAAATTGTTACTGGAATCAAAGCCAGGGATTTGAGCTTTTGTTCCTTTCAAATCCCAGGTCATTTGTTAATTGAAAGGGGGTTTTCTTGCTCTGAGAGACAATTTGTGAGGGTTTCCAGGCTGTGGGTAGTTTTGTCTCTAAGAAGGCCATCTGGTTGTCTAGGGCTTTCTGGGCCCTTACAAACGGGACCAAAGGGAACACCTGGAGGACAGGAATCTGCAGGAAGAAGGGAAGGAGGGACAGATGATCTTACACTGAATTGATAGATGGCAAAAAAAGAATAAGACAATAGCTGTGGAAGCCAATATGACATAACCTTTATTCAAAAATGGCAATAAGGTTGCAGTATGGGGTCTACAGGTCTATATAGCACCCCACCTCCATACTTAGTAAATTTCATGGGGGTTTCATCAAGATATTAGGAAATGTGGGTTTGAGTGGCCAGAACGCCTAGGTTCAGAAGCAGCAAAATGGCATCTTGGCCAGGAGTTCTTTCATTGGTCAGAAACCTCAAATTGGCAACTTGATTCTCTTGCTCTAGGTTTGTGGTCATGGGTTTGGGCCATAGGCCTGTGCTTTCTTCCGGGGATGGCTCTTGATTGGCCACTAGTGTAGACTTCAAGCTTGTGAAGCTAATGATAGGAATTTTTTTTCCTCCATTATGTGCCTTGATTATTCCTTCATTTGGTGCAATGATTCCTTGAGTTTGGCTGGCTTCAAATTTAGGACAATAACTTTTGGCCTCAGCTTGC